>JAVQJF010058531.1:0-94951 GCA_036023855.1 Gadopsis marmoratus
AATCAACACAGAGGGAGACTAACGAGACAGGAAGCATAACCAAATAAGGAGGGAACCACACCAGGGAGGGAAACACTGGACACACACAGGAACAGACCAGGGGCACGACACAAGAGAACTAAAGAAGTGAAACACGAGACCTCGGAACAAACAAGTACCCAAACACCTACAAACACAGACACCTAGACATGGAACATAACAATAACACTCAAATTCTGCTTCTGCAGTGTTGATGTTTCCTCTATGAACAGGAAATATTATTCTAAGGCACCTGACACGACAACCAGATACTTGATATAATGTGTGAAATTTTGATATTTTTGTCATTTCCTTTGGTAAAACAATAAGTGATGAATACCTTTGTAGAGATGCATCAATGGTAACAACCGGATAATGTTTTGTGTGCTATTTATTTGCTGAAAATGACAGATTCATAAAGTTTACAAAAGCCTTTATAGCAGTGTTTTTAGCAGAATTTATTTTTCAATTTAAGGCTCATAAAAATCTAATTTAATGTAATAAATTTTCTTCATGAACCTGACACAAGCAAACATCATTTAATTATGTTAAATGTGTATCCTCCAGCAGGTTCACACCATATAAACAGTGTATTTAATCTGTAATCAGTCAGTTCTACAGCCTGCAGGTTGTTACTGCTCTTCTGTGAGTGCTGTGGTACTTCCTAAAAAGTGAAAATAAAAATCCCCCAATGTAACAAAGCAAATTGAGTTAGAGCTTATATATCCCGAGATTTTACTGGTAGATTGCGTTCATGGAATCTGCATTATGGGACACGGCGGTTGAGTCATTAAGAAGCTTACAGACGTTCTGGCAGATTAGGTTTTTCTCTTCTAATCCTGCAGATTACCACTGCACAAGCCTGCTGGCTGGGAGTGCTTCGTTGCTATGCTCAATTTCTTTACATTGATCATTTTTTGTCGCTGTCGCATCACTGGACTACGTAGGCTGAGACGGACACAAGCCCTAGGGATTAGGTCAAAGTGCAGCACAACTGCAGAAACTACGCAGCTGCAGGCGGATTAAAGGTTTTGTAAAAAAAACAAAAAACAAACTGCAGATGAAGCCAGGATTTATGGATGCACTCTGAGTTGGATTTCATTAAACGCAACATGGATTTTTGTGAATATAATGTCATGGAGATATTCTTGTTGTTTTGACAGTGTAGAAGTTGGGTCACAACAGAAGTACTCACCTGCACGTAAGTGGAACATTGGCTGGACAAAGAGGATCATCCCTTCTGGAGACTAATGCAGATTGCGTCCATCTCTCTCTGTAGTGAAATGGAGACAGAGTCATGTTGTGAAGAGCAAAAAGACCCTGCAGTGGAGCCTACAGAGCCTAAGGTAAGAGAGGCCACTTCTGAGCTTGCTGACAGGAACAGTCACATCGAGCTGCCCTGTGGGCCTACAGAGGAAGGTGAGGAGCTGTGTGGGAGAGAGCAGGATGAAACCAAGAGCTGTGCAGGAGAGAGTAACAGCACTGAGATAAAAAGCCCCTCTGATCCTGAGCAAGAAAGTGGAAATGCAGAATGCAAGAAACGGAGGAAACTAAAAAAAACAAACAGCTGGAAGATGGTACGATTCCAAGACCCATCAATAGATGATGATGTGTTGGAGAGGGACAGCTCAGCAGAGAGTCTCTTTCCAGAATATACAATGAAGGAGTGGACTTCCTCAACCTTTGACGAACTGTTCTTGGCAGAAGATTGGCAGGACATCACAGGTGAGGATATATCAGCGAACATATACAGACAAACCTTAGACTTGATACTGAATCAATCACTAATTTACTGTACCAGTAACTAGTGCTTTACTTAACTTTAAACTTTTACGTAGAATGTTGGATTGCATGGCCTTCTCTTCTTTCCTCACGTAGAGGACCAGCTGTTGAGGAAGAAGGTGCTGGAGTCCAGGGACCCGCACGCCCTGCGCCCCACCTGGGGCCAGGAGGTTACTGTGAAGATGCAGTGTGTCCTGGAGGACCGCACTGTGGTGGAGAAGGACTGCAACCTTGTCTTTGTTATCGGAGAGGGGGACGTAAACCAGGTTAGAGCTTTCAACACTTTTCTTGAACAGGGTAGTTTTCTCCAGTATAGAGCGCTTATATTTCATCACACCTCATTAGCCACCAATAGAGACTGTGAAAATAGATAAACAAGCGTCTACAGCCATGCTATCAGCTCTGTGAGGCTGCACTTAGGTGCAGTGGTGCGTTGAACTAAATGCTAATGTCAGCATGCTAACATCACAATGACAATGCAAGTATGATGATGTTAAGCAGGTATAGTGTTGCATGATATTTTGCAGTCTGACCCAACTCACATCCCTAGAGCCAGCCTGGCTAAAAAAGCTGGTTCACATTCTTGAAACATCATCATCATATGTTTTAGCCATGTAAGGACACTGAACCCAAAGTTATGCTTAAAGGTATTATGTGTAATCATGTAAAAAGCTCAGTCAGTCCTCTAAATAGCATGTTGTTTTGTGACATTTGTAGGCCCTGGAGGAGTGTGTCATATCCATGCAGAAGGGCGAGATCACGTTACTGCTGGCAGATTCACAGTATGGCTATGGGCTTCTGGGAAGGTATGGATTTTCCAGTTATTGTTGTTTAATGGTAAATTATTGAATTAAGGAGGATGTTGAAGCAACAACAAGACTAGGCCAGTTGTGTTGTTTTTTCTAAATATCATCTCAACAAGAAGACCAGACCTCTTGTACCTGTTGCTGCAGGGCAGACGGTTATCCAGGGGTAACAGGGTTAATGAACCATAAACAGGAACAGATGGCTTCTTCCTAACACCATTTAGAGGCAGCCTATCAATGGTGTGTTTGTAACCTCCCAACCTATGGGAGGACACCACTCATATTACGGCCAAAGACTTAAGTTTATGACCTTTCCACCGTTAAAGAGACAGTTTAAACAGAGGACACTGGTGTGTCGCTGACGAAAACCCATTGTTTGTAGTTTTAATGTTTGCTTTAGTTAAACTGGACACGTGAGAATGAGACATTAATGTACCACAGTGATTTGATGAGAGGGGGCTATATTGCACCAAATTATTTTCTGTAGTTCTTGTTGCTGTGAGGCTTTTTAAGCAGACAGTAACATACTGTCTATTATGCTATTTCATAAACGGCAACATTGTTAATTTAATTTTGAAAGTGATAATATCAACTCTATGCCAGTGTTGTTGTAATGTAAGCCCACACCCATTAGAGTAAATTAAAACAGTATTAAATAGTTTTAAACACCCACCCAAGAGCCATGTGTGCTCTGTGGGTGGACAGCAGTTCTCCAGTCAGCCTAAAATAAACACTTTACCTGCAGTTTTGAGGATATGTTCTGTGCTACATGTAGGACATACTAATCCATTAACAAAAGTAGCTGTACAGAGGAGTAATGCATAAAAACAAACACATCCGTGCACCCAGAATTATCATGTGGCACTTTGTTCACAACATAATGTTCTGAACACTGTGTTGAATATGTTTTTTTTCCCAGTGTGCGTACTACACCGATTCAGCTTCATCTGTGTGCTGTGTGTGAGGTCCTGTTTGTATTATGGAGCTCTGTGAAGGGGATGATGGGACATGGGGTGTGGGAGGTGAGAGCGAGGACTCTCTGAGGTGTTGTCTAGAGTCTTGCCCTCTGTCGTACGAGGACAAGGGGGCCGAGAAAAAGGGGGAAGGCAGCGGGAGGTTAGTTAATGATTGTTTTGATGATTGGGGTTGTGTGCTGTGGAGTCAAATTTAGTTGTACCATAAGGTAGACAGTCAGGGCTTCATGCCAGCTCTTTAAACGTGATTCAGTTGCTGAGGTTGCTCGTTGCTCCGACTGTAATATTCTCCAGTAACTCAAGTTAAATACATTTGTTACTGATTTGGTATGACGAGTGGCAACTTCAAGAACGTACAGAAATAAAACAGCATGTTACAAACGGAACTAAACTCCGAGGTAAAAAACATAAAACATGTTATCCAATAATGGAAAACTCCTCAGTCTCGTAACACTGAAAAATAATCTGCTGAGGGGCCCTCAAAGGAACAGTGGGGTAAATATGCTTATATGCTTGCTTAATCGTAGAGATAGATGACAAGATCAATGCCATGCTCATGTCTGCTGTAAATACGAAGCTACCGCCAGCTAGCTTAGCTTAGCATAAAGACTGGAAACAGGTTGAACCACATCGAAAACTCACTGATTAAGGTGTTGAACCTTGTTTGTTTAATCTGTACAAAATCTGAGGTGTATAAAGACAATTCACCACTTTACAATATGTTATGTGTTGGACTATTTCTTTGCTCTGAGCAGTTGCCAGACAGCGAAATAATTTACTGGTCAAAGAGAAGAAATTGTCTGGCACAGTGTGCGTTATTAAAAAAAAAAACATTCTCAAGAGGTGAACTGCTCCAATTACAGGCAAAAAATGTCAGAGCGCACAATGAGGAACTAAATAAATGCTAAAAAATAAAAAGATCAATAATTAAACAGGCAGAAGATTCACATTTTCAGTAAATAATTTTTACTTGTGTTCCTGCTCAGACAAACTCAGTGTCACAGAGATACACACACCTCTCCAAAACGATGCGTTATGTTACACACAGCTGGCACAGCGTGGATACCTTCATTAATTCATCGGGATTTAACGATTATCTTGTGTGCTTTTCTGACACCGTTGAGCTGTTCTCAAAGAGTCACAAATTATGCAGCGACATCATGTGTAGAATAGCGGCGGATCTCCAAACCCCATGTTTATTACTTTGTTTCAAGATTTAAGTAATGTTTAAAAACTCCCCCCAGTTGGGTAAATGAGGACATAAGACATAAATCTGGTTTTCAAATATGGAGAAGAGAAGCAGAACCACAGTCAGAATGTATTATTGTGCTGCAGAGTTATAATCAGCACAGGTAACCATGACAGCAGCTGCTGGCTACATCAGCTGCCCGTCCACTGTCACCAGTCGCATTTTCTGAGCAACATGAAAATACATTTTACAATAAAGATAAGTAATTAATTAGTAATTAGCTTAATTTTGAGACTCCTCAATATTTGATTTTGCCTTCTTCTGGGGTCTGAGGACCCCTGAGACGTCCCGTACTTCGCACACTGGTCTGGCACACAACTCCCCTAAAATGGCAAATTGCCATTTTTGTTTAACACACTGTCTTTTGTACACATTTAACAAACTGTGTTAAATAGGGAGCTTTAGCAGTGCCAATAAGAAGATTGTGTTACCTTTGGACAGAGCCAGGTTAGCCGTTTCCTCCTGTTTCCAGTCTTTGTGATAAGCTAAGCTAACTGGCTGAAGCATCATATTTACCATACAAACATGGGAGTGCTATTGATCTTTTCATCTAACTCTTGGAAAGAAAGCATTTTCCTCAAAATGTCTAACTTTGCCTTTAAGCAAGACACAGAACCCCTACCTTAACATTCATGGCATGTTGCTCTGAAGAAGCACATCTACTTAACCTGCATGTTAAGGTCTATTACAAAAGTATTTAATAAAAACAGTTATTTGCGCAAAAATGCTGACAAAAATAAGAATCACAAATAGTGACAGACATCACAGTTCAGATTTGACTTGACAGGCTCAGCGTGCCTGTGCTGTAAAATGACAGCGAGACAATGAGGGAAAATCTCATTAGCCTCTCTCTGTTTTCTGGCAGATGCTTTGATTGAACTCTGTCAGTCGCCTGTTGCAAGCAGCGTTGCTAAGAGCACTTCACAGTTATTTATCAGAATAGTGTGCAAAGCTGGTCAGACAGTATGATTCAACACAGCACAGTGGAGTGGTCTGCAGCTCAGTGTGTCGGTGACGGGCTAGCTGCTGCGCCTGATGCGATCAGCGTACCTCCTGAAAAAGGTGAATAAGAGGATAATGAAACCCCTGGAAAAGTCTGGAGCATTTACCCGATTGACAACAGATAAGATGGTCGGGACTAAACCTACTGTAAGAAACACTGACGTTTTTTCCTGTGTTATTAAAGCCCTGAATATTTTGAAAGAGGAGATGTGCTGAAAGACTCCATCGCGCTCACCTTTTCATGTAACAGCAGCATGCGTCACAACTATTCCCAACTAAACTTGCCAAACAAGAAACTGTAGTACTTCCATTATACAGTGCATGCATATGTTTCTAGTCACACCAAACAACACATTTTAAAAATTATTCAGTGTGAAATTGTGAGGTTATGTTGGCCAGCTGTCAACAAACGGAAGCTTAAACCCCAGTGCTGACAGCAAATGTGTTACCGTACTTACTATTTCAGTGACACACGTTGAAGTGGAGTTAATTAGCTACTGGGATGTCTCATAGTTAAATTAATAGTTATAGTAGTAGAATCCAAAACGTCCAGATGGACAATGTCAGCCAGGTCTACCGTTGCTTTAATGTGTCATGACGGGGTTGTGTGCTATTTATCATTAGTAAGGGAGTTTATTTCGTATGAAAGAGCTTTACGCAAAAAGAAACTGTACTTTATGTGCACAGAAGCCCACATGTTACCTTATGCACTCTCAGGACACAAGGAGTATCAGCAGCATGAAACATTTGTTTTTGTTACATTTGTTCACAAAGGAAAGCCAATGCTACATTCAGTGTATATCATAAGCAACTGACTCATGGGTACATTTAAACCTGCAGCAACATAGGGAAAAGGTTAAGCAGAGTAAAAACCACCATTTTAAACTTGGGAATAAAAATAGGTGAATTAGTCAAATTACTCCACATTCTCAAGTAGAAGCCAAAATGATAACACGCTTTAGCCTGGACTGTCAGATAACTAATGTATACCTTGTTTGGAGGATCTAAAGGGTCTGTTTGTGCAGTGGGGCTTTGTAGTTCTAGTTTAGTCTAGTGTAGTTTGTCGCATAAGCAGGTGTAAGGCAATGCAAAAAAATTATTTTTTCCTCAAGATTCTTTCTGCAATTTTGCCTTTATTCTATAGTAGAAGGTGAAGAGAAAGACATGAAAAGTAGGAAGAGAGAGAGAGGGTATGACATGCAACTACTACTGGGGCACTCAAGCGATGCAGAACTTGAAACACAAGTATTTTGAATTTTATTCGATAACAAATACTGCAAGGAGGCGAGGGTCAAGTTAACATGGCCTCGTTTCCCCCCCTAGTTGTAGCATCTCCAGAAAGAACTGTAAGGGGCCCACAATTGAACGCTGGTGTATACCACATGAAATAACACACATAATAAATTACTTACAGTGATTTGAACCAACAGATTACCCGCAGAGACTGTGAACTACAACATGCAAGTATAGTAGATAAACACATTCTAAGCAAATAAAGCAACAGTAGAAACACTGTGGAGATATTATCACCTATCACTGTCCATATCTGAGTGGAGAAAAACAAACAAGTCCAATAGTGGGAGGAGCCAGAAGAATCTGCTTCTTTTTGACCCCTGGGGGAGGTGGAACTAATGGCTATTGGAGCCTTGATTACACCAAGCTTACTGATCACTACACAAACAATTAATAATTTTGATTCAGGAAGCAGACAACGTAAAATGTATCACAGCTAGACATCCGAAAAAGGAATCCCATCAAAAAATTTAGAAATTGTATAAAGGAATCGACATGCCAGCACACTAACTTGTTTTTTATGAAACCATAACATCAGACAGTGTTTTCATCCAGACTGAATTCCGTCAGTTCATAATTATGTGGATCAGGTCACAATTATGACCCGTGGAACAATCAGCTTGAATCTTTACTAAATTGTTTTGTTGTTGTTAAATAAAGTATTTGATTGGACTTCTGCATTATGTTTTACATACAATATGTAATGTTTACCCAGAGCTAATAGATAACATGCATTGCCTAGTGAAACATCTTCATGGGAATGTGCTCAAAGTGAATCTTTGTTGACACTCTTGAAGTAGTTGACATGTGTGGAAGCCTTTTTCCCCGTGGCCTCTCTGAGACACACTTGCGAGGAATGTAACTGAAAAAGGAAACACTGACATTTCTCAGAGCAAAGTGGCAACATGAGACAGTGTCAAGCCAGAAATGGGATCAATGGGATCATGTCTGAGGATGACTAAGGATACTTGTAGGCGTAGCCGCCTTTGAAAGATGTGCGCAATGTCAGTGACTTATGGCACTTTTGGTCTTGGATAGAAGAAAAACCGCTTAGCATGTGTATGATAACAATAATGAAAATGTTGGATGCTAGCTCCATTTATGATTACTGTGTGTGTGTGTGTGTGTGTGTGTTCTTCCTCTTCCTGCAAACCAATCTCTCTTCTTATCACCCAGCGTAACACGATGCAGCCAAGCACTGGCTGTTCTGCTTTTCATTTCATCAGGCGCTTGCCAGTAGACAGGTACAGTGACTCACTCACCACAATGTTGTCCTGGTGTCTGACACTTTCCTGCACACGAGCCATCCTCCCTCCTCCCTGCTGCCTCCAGATACGTAAGCATGCTGTCCACTCAGAAAATCTGTGAGGTGGAGTTCCTCTCTTTGCTGAAGGTGGTGTGACTCACTCTGCAGCACCACCTGGGTCAAATGAATAATGTGACCATTGAGACGCAACCCTGTGGAAAACACAATGATGAATCTAAACCATTCTTTTCCACATTGGTGTTTCCTCTCAGCACAGATTTGCTTGTACAAACAATAGGCTGTTCGGAGAAACTGACTCTGGCATGACGAACATGTTTCTTTGCTTTACTGTTTGTCATCAGCGAAGGATTCCGGCAACAACTGAACTTTTGGCTGCATGGTCATGTGACCTAAACAAGTTTGACTCTAGCTGTTGGGCTCTGTGTGTCTCGGCACAGACACAGCAAGCTGACTAGAAACCCCACCCGGACCTCATGCTCCAGGAGCAGGCCAGCAAGCACCGACAGCTGTAGCATGCTCCAGATAAGATAAGGCTTAGACTCAATCAGCGTGCGCTCTTCTGTTTGCCACCACCACTGCCACATTAGTTTGAAGCTTCATGGGATGACCTAAAGCTTAAACGACATGTATGGATTCAATCTGAACAGAATATACTCTTTGTTTTACCTCTGAAAACTAGATGGTGGATGTGTTTTGGTGGCGCAGCAGTATTTTGCTCATACCAGTGTTTGAACTTTGCATGTCCCTCAGCTAATCTCCCTGGATGTTTACCTTTTTCCGCTAATTCTAGCAGGCTTATCTCTCTCATCGCCAATGCCTTACTTGTAATATAGCACTCCCCCTCAGTTATATCTACTTCTGCTTTTGTGGGCAGGGGGTATTTAGTGGGACAGTAAATCTCATCAACAGAAATGGGCTTTTATTGAATTGTAAGTAGATAGCATATTTTTATAGAGCAGATAACACTTGGTGGTTTAAAGTTGGCTTTGTGTTCGCATGATGCAAACACATTTATTTCCTCATTTTCTCCCACGTCGGAGTGCCAAATTCCCATTGCACCGCAGTCCTGTTCCCTACTAACTCTATTGCTCTATTGTTGGTGTGGGGAAGGGTTGGTAGGTGTTCACGGGAGGGATGACGTGTGATTAAAACCAACAATTTGATGATTGTAAATCCTCAGTCAACATAATACAAACCACTTCCCACAAACAAATTTTACTTCAGATCTAACAGGTTCACAGTAAGAGATGTGCAGTCCATGGTACAAAAGAAAAGTACAGAAATTACTGACCAGATTTGAAATAGTATCATCAATATGGCAATGCATTATATTATATTTTTGTCTTAATATTCCACCACTGGTTGACACGCACCTAGAATCAGCCTCTGGTGATAAGGCACCCCTGAACCATGTGTTTGTCTTCACTTAAAATGAATGCTCTTTGCTTCACAGCTTATTGGCTAATGCTTACTGTATCTTGCCTTTGAGATGATGACTTTCTTTTGGTTTTAAGATCATACTCTCTCTGTTTGAGCTCACACATTTTCATATAAGGCTTCCTTTATTGTTGTCATCTCAGCTGCTGTTTAAATAGTTATTGGTACCCAAAAAAAAAAAAAAGGTAGACAAGATTTCCCCACAAGAGGTTTCACAACATTACTCTCCAAAAAAGGGATCATCCATTATCTTGCTCCACAGCAGAAAGGTCGACATCTGTACCTGCTGTCCCACCCTCACCTCCGATATGTAACACTCATAAGTTGGTGTTTTAAAACATGCTGTCTGTACTGAAACACTGACAATACTGTCACACTTCACTGACATCACCTCTCGTTCACTGTGCCTCCAGCTGGGCTGTGTTGTATAACCACAATGTTGCAACAGAGTCTGTTTTCCAGAGTGCGGCATGCAAGAGGGATGCACGGGAGAAACACACGTGAGATGGCACTTCAGCCCCACCAGCACCTTTCCCTTCCATGCCAGGCACTCTTTTTAAATCCTCCATGCCTGCTGTGCACAATGCACACAGCCAGAGAGAGACAGAGAGAGATTAGTGAAGCGTGACAAAAAAATAGATGGCTGCACAGAACATGGTCTTAAAAGTAACCTAATGTGCAGGAAATGCTCCTGTTTGTTATCAGCTGGTTGTATCTGACATGAATATATGATATCTAGATTCAAATATAAAAGCACTCAATGGAAACACAACAAACAATTATATTATTTGATAACCTTCACTTTGTAACGGATGCTTTTTGGATTGTCAAACAGGGCCTGAAACCTGTTACCCCTGACACCTTTCCAAAGTCAGAATAGGGGGAGGCTACACCTGACAATTTTTCTAACTCTCCGAAACTGATAATCATGTCCACCTTCTGCAGTGATTGGCCAGGTGCAGAGGTGAGAAAGTAGGAAGGTTTTGAACCATGCTAAGGATGGCACTATCGGACTGTCAGTCTGTCAGTCCCCTACTTTGGTCCAGAGTGAAATAGCAGACCAACTATTGGAAGCATTGCCATGAAATTGTGTATTCATGGTTCTCAGAGGCTGAAACCTATTGACTTTGGTGATACACTAACTTTTTCGCTAGCATGACATTGACATTTTTGGCCTTTAGTCGACATTCCCATCAGCCTCAGCTGCGCTTTGTGTTTAGTGATAATAACAAATGTCAGCATGCTACTACATTAACTAAGATGGTGATCTTGTTAACATTATATCTGCTTAGCAAAAGCATATTAGCATTGCATTGCGTCATGTTAGTAAGCTGACGTTAGCATGTAGCTTAACTATAGCCTCATAGGGCCACAGGCATGGCTGTAGAATGTTAATCTTGTTTACTCTTTACAAAACGACTTTTCATATGTACAAGTGCAAAGATTGCCGTTACCAAACCCCTATACTATAAGTGTGCTGCCGCTTTTGGATGTGGCTGTTCAGAACAGCTATAAACACTTGTTGCCTTTGCCAACATTGTACAAACTAGTGTAACCCTGACTTCTTGTAGCGTTAACTATTGTGAATCAGCTTAATCGCGGGACGAGGGTAAAGAATAGCACGGGGCAACTTCTCTGGTCTCATTGGGTGTCTCTTTATTTAGCCGTCTCAACAGGCCGAACACCGGACCACAACACAACACTACAAACGTGTGTATACCTTTTTCACTTTCTTCTACGTCATCACACTCCGCCCATCTCTCTCACATCATCACATCATAAACCTCATCTTACATACTTCCCCCTCTTCAGATGAAATGTCCTCATTTCACAAATTGAAAAGTAAATCTCATCTTACACTAGTTTCACATATAGACCAAATTTTACTCTCCTGTATTATGTACCCGTGGCTTGTGTATTCATAGCTGCTTTCAGTGTCCCTTGTCATTGATCAAACACAGAATCGGTTTCTCAAATTCTTTGACTTCCAGGACCACAAAGTCCCACTCATTTGTGGCCCAGAGAAGTCTCTTCCTATTATGATTTTGCAAGTTTAGGTACACACTTCAATTTACAAAAGACTGCAACTTTCCCATAATGCCTTTACTCATTTGTAACTCCAGTAGAATGGAAGCAGATGGGACAGTGGAGGGGCAAGCTGTTTCTTACTGACAGTGACATACATACAGTATGAGACAGATCGACCTGTATCGACAGGGTGACATGCTAAATGTATCATTTACTGTGGCAGAAGTAGAGACAACACTGTATCTTATCAAATAAACATGCGTCTTTAGAGCAGTGTCGTGCTGCTGCTGTGGTGGGATGTGAGGTGGCGGGTGCTGCCTGCAAGCCCAGAGGAAGGAGATCTGCATGTGTGTGTGTGCGTGCGTGCTAGGGGGATGAAGAGGTACCGTCAGTGGGGATGTGGATCGTGACTTATCTCACTGAGATGTCAGTGCTCCGTCATCAGTCGTCTGCAGCAGTCTATTACAGGCACATACACACACACACGACATTCAATATATTCCTCTCAAAGTTAATGACTGGCAGACTCCCACTGACATCCTCACTGCAAAATCAAAATCAGATGTGAAGTGATAAAGCTTTAGGGATTAACTAAGTAGATCTCATTATAAATTAAACTATCTCAGTTATTTTATATCACTAATGAAATTAGTTGCACTGCGGTAATGTTTCATATTGTCATTCCAGAGGGTGAAAGAAAATACAAGTGAGCTCATGTATTTCAAAACACTGCATTATCTGTGCCAGAAAAAGAGCAAAAATAGCCTGAAATTCCTTCTAAATGGGCTGTGTGTTTTCTTTCTAAGCTCCCTGTGATGAGAGTGACCTGTGCCATTGCCACTGGCTCTGGTCAAGTAAAGTCACGCCGTTCCTATCTTTCACTCATGATTGATGCTCCAGGTCTCAAAGCTCTGTACAGCCATCAGAGAGAGACTAAACGATTGTGCTAATGGCGCTGCTACAGTTTCTTTACTCAGCCAGCAGATGCAGACTGCTCCTCCGTCACAACCTGACTAATAAGTCAGGAGTTCAGCGTGCTGCTATTGATTCACAGGCTGCACAGGGAGGTAGAGCTGGCTGCTGCTGAAAGGAAGCTGGATCTTTATTGGTTAGATAACAGACACAAACACACTGAGGCAGTCGCATTTCTCGTGGACAGCGAAATGACAGGAATGATAATGATGTTTTTGTTTGATACATACACTGCACAACTTCAGAAACGTCAACACATACACATAATATATGTCCTTGTGAATTACTCTTCAGATACTGTACATCCAACATTAAAGACGTGAAGGCCAGGTGTAGCTGTACAGGTGCAGATGAGTAACAACTGCTGCTTTAAAAGTTACATCTCATTTAATCATCAGTCAGTGAGCTTGATAACTTCTGTCCATTTGTTGTGTGCTCAGACAACATTTCGAGAGACGGTGACATTTTCTCGGTGGGACTTATCTGGTTTCGGCACATGCATGCGTGACGGCTCGGACTTAGAAGGGAAATTAATTTCTGATCAGTATCTCTTCATGACATTTATTCCCCTACCAGAATGTCATACATAAAGCAGTGAGCAGCTTGTGGTCACAAACATTAATGTTAACAACTCTGTAACCACGGAGGGAGGCAAACAGCAAACCTGTTGAATGATAATGAACGTCTCAACCATATTGTATGCCCAAATCACACTTTCTGGAAAAAAATAAATCTTTGATCTGAATGCAAATTAAATTGCTCGTCTAAAGAGAAACGATAAAATACTCTTCATTCAGGGATTCATATGGCCACTGAAGCAGACAGTAATGGAAGAGGAGGACTTTCATCTTTCAAAGAGAGGGATTTTTGGCTCCTCGCTCCGAATTTGAAAGCTTTGAAGTTCAAAAGTGAAATCCAAAACTAGCAGAGATTTGGTTTATAATAAGAGAAGGCGAACGTCTGTGCAAAGAAAGAACTGAGCCGTCATTGCTGTTAACTACAGCATCACATTCACCTCGCTGAGAATCCACCGAAACTAAACCTCACTCCCTGGGGCAGCATGAGAAATTGCCACTTGACCGCACTGTGCACAGCTCAGAGACGTCTGCTTGTTCATATTGATTGATTAGGGGTTTACAGTCAATCCTGGGAAAATATATCCTCTACAGATACCAACAAAGCTGATATTCTAGATAATTACCTCTGGTGATGTATTTGTTTAAAACAGATTGCTGTTATCCACCCTAACGCAGACCAAAAAGCTTTGAACTTTTCTTTTGGGTGGAATTATTCATCTTGATGCTGTCACACATCAGAGCCCAAACCTGTGAGAGATTTCAGATCATTGCATAAGGTAGAATCTGAAACGTGTCCTACTCAGCTGTGAGAGTAAGGCTGTTGTTTTGTTTAAAAGCTCGGAACTTCCCTCATTCACTCACTCATCCACAGCAGAGAGGTGGAGCTCACATCTGACATCACTCTAATTCAATTGATAAACTAGCTCTTGGATTTTAATTTGATATGACAGGAGACTTGAAAAATTTTATAAAAACGAGATTGATAGGTTGGATAAACATCTTTATCACCCGTCACACTTTCTATGTCATTTTATTACTGAACACGTGCAGTGGTGTGAGATTTTCTTGTTTTAAGCTCCATCAAATTATATTTTATTCTAATATAAATTACTCCATGTAATATAAAAAGGGTCACTTGCAGATTTTAGGCGCTGTTAGCTCATTGCTTTGTCTCACTGGTTGTACACGGGCTGTATGGTAGAGTCTCAAAGCTCTCATTAGATGGTTTCCGCAAAGAAGTCTGTTGCTACATCCCGAGTATGAAACAGCAGAGAGGTGAAGTAAACTAATGGTTGGTGAAGTAAGTCAAACATTTAATACGCTGGAGACCCAGATGTTTATCTCTCGAGTTGGTGGAGACCAAACTTGAGCTGAAATCTGAGTAAATATTAGACTTACATTAGTCAGATTTCCAGAAACATAGTAACTCTAACCATGTCGAGAAGCACCCTAGCAAAGCAACAGCAGCAGCTTTTTCAAAATCATTTTTATGTTGCGAGGAAGAAAATGCATTCATTAGGCCTCAGGAAAACACAATGCATTGTTTTGAGAAACGCTGAATGTAAAAGTGCTAACATGTTTGCATGTTTTTTCTGTACTCACACCTTCATGTCTTAATAAGTCCCATTTACACAAAGCACTAGCATTTGTTGTGCCCATGACCCACTGCAGATAATTACTGTATGGACTTTACATGAGTCTCTCTGAAATGGCCCATCAACTACACATCCCTGCTATTAAAAGGCCACAATACTGTATACCCTGCAGGTAATCCAGGGCTGCGATTGGATTCATTTTAACAGGCTAAGCAAACCCGCTGTAGATTATATGGGGCCTTTTGAGGAGCTCAGCAGCCAGAATGTAGGCAGTAGCTGCCCTTGATCCTTGTGAGCACAGTTTCTCCGGTTCAGTGCTGAAGGAGGAAATAAAAACAAAAAAGGAGAGGAAAGCACGCGGCAAGGCAGCAGCTGAAAGGTGTCATGTGGGTCACTGGTGATTGGCACCACACCAGTCTGCTGCTGCTGCTCTGAGCTCAGCCAATGAGTGAGTCTCTAGATCTCCGACGGTAATAGGAGGTTGTTTTTGCTGCAAATGAACTAGTATGGCAGCAGGCAAGGAAAAACAGCTGCGACATCTCACCAGTGCCAGGATTAAAACTAAGCTCTTTTGCACGACTGTATGGATGCCGCGTGTCCATCCAAGAGTCAAAACAGACACGGCACTGAAGGACGGCAGCGGTAGACCTGTTTTCACTGCTGTAAAAAAGTAATAAATAACCTCATAAATCCACTTCGATTTTGTATTACCATACAAGCTGCACACCACATTTATTGCGGTATAATAGTGCACTATCTGAGGTTGTAACCATAGAAACCAGTATGAGGTACATCTCTGGCCTTTCCATCTTTTCAAACAGAGAGCATGACGTCAAAGTGACCACTGTTTTCCCTCTGAGGGAGTTTTATCCTTTCATTCAGAGCGGCGAGGGGCCTGCTTGACAGATAACAGGGTGAGTCAGTGGCACTATCATACACCTTAATGAGAAAGTCTACTAAGCCACAACACATGAATCAAATTCAATTATAATGAATGCATAACTTACCACAACACAAGAGGGAAACGCTCGTTGTCCTTATCACATCCTTCATACAAACACAAGAACAGTGGAAACATTTCTATTTTAATCTAATCTGTTTACGGACACAATACGAAAAATCAAACCATGATGCACAATTGTCAGTTTATAAGTGTCTTTATAAAATGTACATGGACATTTGTCTATTTTCTGTTTGGTATTGAATGTTCTGGTAGAAGGTTACAGTGAAATTTGTAAGAAGATTTCTCCGACAACAGACAGTCACGAGAGTGTTATAGATTGTCTCATCTAATGCTCACCTGGAAACTTGTCAGTATATTGTTAGCCATGGTTTCCATGGTGACCTGCAGTAAGCATAACCATGAATGCGGGTAGAGACAGTCTGCATGAGTCAAGTCTTCTGAACCTGCTGAGTTGCTGCTTCAGCAAATGTCTCAAATCTTAAACTCAGCTCAGCCCGGAACTCCTTAGCCCTCTGGCTCTGTACTGCTGATGAAGGCCCTGCTGCCCTACCTTTTTTCCCCGACATCCATATATCAGTTGTGATGTAGTGGGAGGTGGAACCCGTCAGTTCTGTGCTTTGGCTGTGGTGAACTTGCACAATGATCCCTCAGAAATAGCTCTTCAACTCAAAAATGGTTTATTTCAACCATGCTCAAAAACACTTTGTACAAACGACCGTCAGGCGACGGAACATAACAAAAACCATACACTTCTCTTACTTCAAGTCTCTTTCAGTTTTACTTCACAATCACAGTCCTCCTTCCTCCAACTCCTTTTCCCTTTTGTTCTCCTCCAATAACCCTTTTTTCTCATCAGTGACAATCAGCTGATCCCTGACAACTGAGTGTGTCTGCCCCTGGTGCTCCTGCTGCAGCTGGGATCTGTAGTCCCTCTTCCTCCACCATGATGCTTTGTAGTCCCTGCAGCAGCCATCGGGTGGGGACGTACTTGCCGGGGATGACCTGTCCTCTCACTACGTCACACAGTTCACCACCAACACACCTCATCAGTAACTAGACCTATAAGAGTAATGAAAAATATATAGACACCAGTGGTGGAAAGTAACTTTTACTCAAGAATTGTACTTAAGTGCAGTTTTGAGGTATGTATTTTCTACACCTCCACTACATTTCAAAGGGAAATATTGTACTTTTTACTCAATTACATTTACTTAAAACCTTTAGTTAGTAGTTACTTTGCAGATTTAGATTTATAATACAAAATATAATCAACAAATCAATTATGACGTATTGTTAGTGGTTACGATATGGTAACTCATTAATAATTATAATACAATAATCGACATAATTCTGAAAATTATTATTCTGAAATGGGCCATTCTGCATAATGAGTACTTTTACTTTTAAATATATTTTGGAGATAATATCTTTGTACTTTTACTTAAGAAGTTTTACTTGTAACAAAGTATATCTAAACTGTGGCATTTCTAATTTTACTGAAGTAAAAGATCAGGTTATGTCTTCCACCGCTAAAACAAATCTCAATATTATACCAGTATTAGAAAAACTCTGTGACCCTGACATAGTGTAGATCCTGAGGCTGAGAAAGTAGAAAGAGTTGAGAGTATTAAACCACTACACAACATTAATTCCATTTGTGTAATAATATACAGAAATCTAAATAATATAACAACCATGTCAAGATAATGGCAATCTTAAAAACCAAAGATCATGTTTGAGGGAAGACAGTATGAGTCGCTTTAAGAGCAGCAGAGAGAGGCAGGCAGGAGCAGGCAGGGAGGCTGGCTCTGCAGCTCAGCTTTAGGACGTGGACCTGGTCTAAAGTTGCAGGTTCAGGTTTCACTGTGATCTTGCTGAGGGATCTCACCCCGTTGACCAGCCTCTGCTTCCTGTTTGCACTAATAAGGCCCCGGGGGCTCATTGGCTGAGCTCAGTGAAGCAGCACGATGGTGTGGTGCTAATCACCAGTGACCCACATGACACTGTAAACCTTACAGATCTGTCAGCGCACTGCGTTCTCAGATTACGCACGGCAGCTCGCCAGTCATGCAGATTTGGTTTAGTGCTCATGATGGTAACAATGGAGGCTCAACTCTCAGTTATTCGCATTATTCCTCAGTGTTTTAGACATAAATCCTCACTTGGTGTTCTGTTGAATCCTGTATGTGAAGAATTGCTTTTTTCAGCACTCAGCGTGGGTGTGTGTGTGTGAGAGAGACTTGTGTCTTTGTAGGATTTAACACATAATTTCGGATTCATTCATTTTTGATGTGGCACATTTCAGTTCCGCAGTTAGCACTGAAGCAGCTGTACCTGCATCGATTAATGAGAAATGACTCATCACTTCTCGTCTAATGTGTCCCGATCTCTGTGAGTCATGATCAGCAAAGCGGGTGTGTTTCCTCTGTATGAAAAAGAAAATCGATATCTAATGACATAATGAGTAAGGGGTTCTGCTGCTGAGTTATTTATAAACCAAACACTGTTTAACTCACAATTCTCACATCTGTTGGGCCAGTCGGGAATTATATTATGATATAATAGCTGGTGTCCTTCTTTCCTTCCTTCCTTCAGCAAGTCATCCAGTAAACCTATTTAACCTGTTCCTCAGTGCTAACATTGTCAGCAGTTACATTTATACACATACATGATATAAGGCAAATAACATACAAACAATTAATCTAACAGGTATCTGTAAAGCTGCTTTAGTTAAGTGTGTGATATGCTTTGGAAGAATTTGTTCTATGGAATTACAGGACGTTTTTGGTTGTGTTCGAAATAACACCCCATTTACATTATAGTGCACTAGAATTACCTTCTGCTATTTTATTTTAGTGAGATTTCTTCACAATATAGCACCCTTTAAAAGCGTACGTTCTGCTTACAATCCCACAAGGACATTTGATGGATCTGAAAATCACAAATTGTGTGACTCTGTGTCTGTCAGTGATGACTCAAAATGATGATAATTAATAATTGTCTGAGATCTTTGCTGCTCAGTAGAGTAAACCATCGAGAGTCAAATAGGGACAGTGGTGGAATGTAACTAAGTACATTTACGCAAAAACCGTACTTAAGAATTGTACTTAAATTGCATATTTATATTTTATGTACATTTATATTATAATCCAATAATATATAATAGTATAACAATCACAGGAGTTAAGTACATTTTGCTGATAGTAACATTTTACATTGTTGTGTGTTAGCGTGTGTTGCGTGCTTTCACTTTAGAAAAGTATCTTCCTCCATCACTATACAGGGAATAGTGAAAGAGTGAATGAGAGACTGATTTCAGACAAGCGTAGGAGTCAGTATTTGGGACGTTATTTGTGAACTGTGACATAAAATACTAGAATGACTCCAAAGGAAAACCAGGTTTCTCATCCCACTGCGTCTGTTCTGATGATGAAATCAAACTCAAAATAAACTTGTTTCAAAGTAAGAAGACAGATTTTCTTGCACTGACTTCACTAGCATTCATTCAGTGACTTGCAAACAACTGGTTTCTTTAGCAGTGGATTTAATTCACAGAAGGGCATTCAATCTGGAGGCAAGAGCAGAACACTGTGTGTGTTACTGTTACATAATGCGCAGCCTTCGGAATATTGTGCAATATTTTCAGATAAGAGTGGAGAAAAGAATGCAAGGACAACAAACGGCTACAGCATGTGCTTGCAACTGTTCAAACTGTGGTGTCACAAGAAAGACGGCTCTTTTTCTAGTGGTCAGATGTATGAGGCCTGTTTTAGAAAGACTACGTACCATAACCCAGTACAACCTAAGTCATGTGCTGTGTATGTTCTTCATAAATGAATCAACAAGTCTTCTTCTCTGCTGAGCCTGTTATACAACTCGCCTCTGATCCTCGTAAGCATGCAGCGGTATGCAAAAACAAGGCGACAGGACTAAACGCTGCTGTTTGAAAATGTTCAAACTGACTTCTAAAAGACCTGCATATATACCGTATTTATTCACAGCCCTAAATGATAACGTCTCTGATCGCCACTTCCTCCAGTCCTGAGAGCAACGATCAGGCTCAGGTTTCTGAGGCCTCGGATCAGCTGCTGGTTTCACACTCCACTGTGTCCTGTGACAGTGGACGAGGTCTCCAGAGAGGAGAGGTGAAAGGGTAATCTGATCTGCTGAGACAGCCTCCCAGTAGCTGGGGATACAGCTAATTCTGTTGGACAGACATAAATTGTGTCATTGACACAACCAGTTTGAATAATTCATGACCTGACACAACTCCCAGTACTATCACTTTGCAGCAAACAGTCACTGGGTGGGTCTGCTGGAAGCTGTACTTCATTCTTGTCTGACTTGGTTTCAAATCTCTATTTTGTTGAAACCGCCAGGATCCCCTTTAAAGTTGAAGAATTTCAAGTTTTTTTGCACGTAGGATTGTTAAATTATAACATAGTGAAAAACAAATAATCATGTTTGTATGTTTAAAAGTGAAACATGCCGTATATTTCAAATTTTTGTTACAATCCATAATGTAGGCCGCTGGCACTCAAGCATTCATTGCATTAATTCCCTCTCTCACACACCTTTGGAATCAGAGCCGCCACAGAGTAACTGATAATGGACTATTGTGTGCCATGTGGTCACAGGAGCCAGATGATTGAAAACCAAATTATCTTTCCTTCTGAGTTGACTCTTGAGTAAGCTGAAGCAGGCGATGGCTCACAGGTTCATAGCAGTTTCAAATTCTTGTCTGCTTAAATGAGCCGTATTCACTCAGATGTCTTTTAAAGGTGTTGCTTTTAAGGTGAGTGTGTTGGATACAGTGAAAATGAATCTATACAGAGAGCAGCTTATCACAGCTTGTGAAAATAAATACAAATATATCATCAGAGACTCCATGCATCTTGGATTGAACTATGTTTTCTCATACTGATGACAAGCTTTCAGACTGTGTGTACGAAATACCTTTGAAATACTCATAAAGAGGCCGTGACCCAAAACCTCAAGTATCCAGTTGTGCTGTTGAATTAATGTTTCTACAAGTCACTTGTCCTTTTTAACTTCAGATTGAGTTGGAAAATAATTTTCAGCTCAACTGAGTGATCACTTCAAGCTATTTACAGTATGTCCTCAAGGCTTTCTTGGTTTTCTGATATGTTGCAGATGTTTCGACGTTTCAATTGTGAACGTAAATTCAGCTGAATATTTAAAATGTGTTTAACCTTCAAAATTCAAAGCGGTCCTGATCCGTGTTTTCTGAGGAAAATAAACCTGTTAACAGTAAGGCTGTGTGTGTGGTGAACTGTAAACAAAAGCTCTGCAATTGTTAGGTGAAGACAGAAATAAGTTATCAAAGATATTGTAGGATTATACCAGGCTCTATTTTATGTAATTATTCATTTAATTAATTATATTTGTTAAGAGATTCAGAGTCTAGATTCAGCTAGCCAGTGCACACTAGTCAGAGTTTATATCTTGATCATTGTGCATTTGCTTTATTTTCTCACGTTTGCAATTTGTTTAATTAATGTCATGGATTCATAAACCCCACAAGAGGTTCTTTACATATGTAATAAAATCATTGTAAGTCATTGTCACTACCACCGGGTTAATGTGACATCAGATAGACGTACCTGAGAATCTGAGTATCGTTGAGTTTCTTACCTGCGATTCCAAAGTGAAAGGCAGTTTCACCATGTTTTTCTAGGAGGAGGCAAATTTATATTTTCCAACTTTCCAATATCATATGAGGGGAAATGTGTTTTGCCACGATATTTATACTGCACTACACATATCTTAAACCATGAATACAAAGCATTTAAGTACAAAATACAGGTTTGTAGAGCAGCAGCAGAAGATGAGGGCTGAGGAGTGTTTGCTGGTAGTGATTGATAATATCAGCTTTGTGTTGAAGAAGCAGTTTGTTGTCTAGTGTGGGACCAAGATACAACCTTGAACAACCTTGGTCATATTGACATTTAGCACGTGTTAGCTGCCCGTGTGGAGCCATGTAGACAAAAGCACAGACATAATAACATTTGACTTATAATCAAAGTTGATTCATTTATTTTAGAAAGATCGACCGCTCACGACTAAATTTTAAGCCTGGTTTTGATGTGCGAACTAACATTTTGGACTTCTGGTGTCACTCCCAACCACTGGTGCTCTTGGAGGGGAAAATAAGTCATTTAAAAAAGGAAATAATATAGAGATATAGAGAATAGAGATAAGTTTGCTTATAAACCTATTTTACATTATACTTTTTATAAATTCAGTAAACTGTCAGCCTAATCACCATACTGTATTTTGAACATGACCATTACATTTCATACGTGCGTTACAAAGCTTTGTGTTTGATGTGCAGGATGTTGACAAGCTTGTTTCTGCTTTTCATGACAGTTATTACTTGAAAACAGATTGATTTCTTGATTGATAAGAGATAATATTTAAGAGATCAGCGTGTTTTCTGGAGGATTTTAAAAGACATCTGACCCAAAGTTAACCCTCGGATTCTCTTTCACTCCCTGCCCTGTGATGATATGGATCATGTGTTTGTTTTTGTCTTCAGGGAACCTGATATTCCAGCCTGGGCTCCTTTACTCTACCAGCTCCAGCTGCTGGACATCAGAGATAAACCAGACCTGTTAACTCTGCCCATACCAGACCGCATCCGCATCGGTAACCAGAAACGAGAGCGAGGAAACTTTCATTTCCAGAGAGAGGAATACTGCATGGCTGCCAGAGCCTATTTTATGGCTCTGGATGTGCTAACCACACGCAGCACAGGTAACCCAGCATCAAAACCTGAATTTATTCATAGAAAATCTTTCCATACTGTCGCCTATATCAGTAATGTGTTGTAGTAGTTGTTGTGAGCATTATGTTCTAGGGAAGAGGTGAAAATGGAGAAACAGACAAAAGTGCACACAAACACACAGGCATCAGAAACATAAAACTCAGCAATTGATAGAGACCTCAGACACAACATTTCCACATCAATCTCAGCCCAGAATGACATAACAGTTCATTGTCCTCCAGTCTGCCATCACACTAATCACACTATCACCATGCAGCGACGCATCTATCTGAGCTGAGTGCCGCCATAAATGTTTTTGCTTAATTCTTTTGCATAATCAAAGCTAATCAACTTTCACATTATTTCCACCTTCTTAATCACTTTAATCATTGATGAGGCAGGGTGGGCCTGTGAAGGAAATGTGACTGAACAAGTCAGCAAAGAGAAGAACATGAACTGCTTCATAATGTATCAATGATGGTGGACATTTGAGCAAACTCACCGTGGCGCTGAAGAGGGGAGTTTATCAGGGCATCGAGATTGTGTAATTAGTGGATGAGAAGACGAGCAGGAAAATAGATAATAATGAAACAGCGACACCAACATCTTAAACTCTTTTTGGGTCATTTTGGGCCCATCAGACTCATTTTACAATTATGATTCATGACACGTGGAGATTATAAATTACTCTTAATTGATTAACTAACCAAACATGTACACACATAAACATTAGAAATGATCACAATCAATTTCCTGCAGATTTTTAACAACACATTCACAGGTGACTGTCTTAATGGAAGTAAATACATCAGTGTGAGTAGGACAAAGTTTAAAAGCATGTTGCTGTCTACAGTATTTGTGTCAGAGGTTGCATGGCTCTGTCTCTGTACAGATGGTGGCGATGGCAGCATGAAGGCGGAGGAGGAGGAGGTGCAGGACTACCGGGTGAAGTGTTTGAACAACCTGGCCACTGCTCAGCTCAAACTGGAGCAGTACGACGAGGCGCTGCATACCAGCAGGGACGTTCTGACCCTCGAGCCAAACAACGTCAAAGCCCTTTTCAGGGCTGGAAAGGTGAGGTCCCGTCCTGTCGTGTTATTACTGAGAGACAGCATCACTGCCACTGTGAGGAGGATCTAATTTGATCCCTATCAAGCCATAAATGATTATTGCGGGGAGAATTCCTGGAAGCAAGAGGAATTTGTTTAATTTGGCATTAGATTGAATTATTTTTGAGGACAAAATTGCTGCTACATTATTATCAGTTATCTGCCTGTTTTGATTGACGGGTCCTCCAGCACTGTTCACACTGTAGGTTTTCTTTTCTCTTTCAGCTCCTGTCAGACAAGAGTGAATACAAAGAAGCGATGGAGCTGCTAAAAAAGGCCTTGAAACTGGAGCCGGCCACCAAGGTGAGATTATGTGGGTGAGCTGGTCCATCCCCTCACTACATTTCTTCCCGATCTGACTGTGAATCTCATCCCCCCTTCTTCATCGACACGCTTCTATCTTAGAGCTGCTTGTTTTTACTGCATCTTTGCAGTTACCAGAAAAAACACATCATGAATAAAACCCTCTTCAACTTCAATATAAAAGTTAAGAGAACTTAAAAAGAAATATGTTCACACATTAGCCTGAAGAAAAGCAATGCCTCGGATCCCAGGTAGCTAAAGGCCTGTTCTGTCTTGTTTGTGTGGTTTGCAAACTGCACATCTGGCATCTACAGATGTAACCACACTGCCCAGAGTTGTCTGGCAAACTTGGTAAAAAACACAAACAAGACACGTATATGAGCTGAACACTGTCGCTCTGAAACCCGACGCTCCAAAGGTAGCACAGTGAAGGTAAGAAAGACCCAGGACTCTTCACTGTATCATTATTATAACCACTCTAGTGTGCTGTTCATCACACAACGAAAATTAACAATAATCGCAGTTTAAGAACATTATTTTAGTTCACTGGTTCCACTCACTACAGGATGGGTTTGGTTGGGAAGAGTTTATGAAGTGTGAGGACTACATTTCCATCAGCTGTTTACAGCACACTGTTTCCAGCATTACAGTGACCTGACCTATAGGGCACACTGCCACCGTCACAAATATGTCTGGTCTTGTCTAGACAAAACGAAAATATCTGCTGCTTTGGTAATTACACCCATGTCTCATTGCTGGATTAAATACCGTGGAGAAAACTGATTTAGCTGCTCTCGGAGAGAGTTATTGTGCTGCAGTCTGGACACAAAAACATGACCTAGTTATGAACTGCAAACAAGAATGCATGTATCGTTTTCTAATATTTTAATGCATTTTATGACAAGTTACAACCTCTAATGAGGAATCAAATGGAAGTAGTTACAAAATATATTATGTACTTTGCATGGACATTTGGGATAAAGTTTAAAGTACATTTTTTAAAAAGCAAAAATAAAATGTAGATTTGTTTGCTTCTTAAATGTTTGGCCTTAGGCATTGATATCCATTTCTAAGGTTTTGTGTTTCAGAACTCTGCTCTCACCTGCTGGACATTTTTAAAACTGCAACTTCACCTTTTTCCTCAAGATCAAAAGGTTTGACGTTTCCTTTCCAACATTAGGATGTTTGTTTTTCTTCCCGCTTTTCTTCAGGCGATCCATGTGGAGTTATCTAAACTCGTCAAAAGGCAATCAGAAGGAAAAGAAACTCAGGAATGGAAAGCTAAGCCAGCAGAGATGCTTGGGGAAAATATCACACCTTTTCTAATTCCTTCCAAGAAGAAACCGTCTGTAAGACCATAAGAAAAATATCTCCATTGTGATTTATTCTGATAACCAACAGACTGGATATTCACTGTCTTTGTCGTTCTGTTTTAGGGACTTTCCTGGAAGTTTATATTCGGAGCTCTGGTTGTGGCCTTGGCCAGCATAATGATGTCAGTGATTCTGATGGCAAAAATCTGAAATCTGCAGGAAGCACTTTATTTAAATCATCATCATCATCATCATCATCATCATGTGCACTTGCAGAGTTTGCTCTCCAGTCCTCTTTAGTCACGTTCATTTGAAAAGAGTTTTCTACTGTGAAGACACGAGAAGGAGTTGCACATGGTAGAAAGGTGTACAGTATTCATGAAAGAGAGAGAGATTTGTGCTGATCGATAAGACAGAAGTTTCTAACAGTCATCTTTCCAGTTTGTTGTCTGTTTTATTTGGAAAAGGGATTACATTTATGTTTACATTTTACATTTCATAAAAAACTAAAAGAAAAAAAAAAGAAAAAGGGCCCTGGAAAATATTCTGGTATCTCAGATACTCAAATAAAATAACTAACCAAACTAGAAAAGAGTAATTTTAGTAAACAAATACCACTTTCAATGTGAGAAATATTTGATCAGTGCTCCAATAATTGAAGGTGCTGAAAGTGAAATGTAATATTGCTTATACTGACGCTTAATAAAAATGTTCCCAAAATGTACCTTGTCTTTTTCGCTTGACTTTCACAGAAGTTTGTTCTTAAAGTGAAAAAAAGTGCATTCATTTAAAAACAAAGCTTTTATCTGCCTGGCAAAACCATTTCCCAACTTCTATTTAACTATTTAATCTCAATTGAGGCAATAATCTTCCTTATTTATTGACTTTACGACCAAATAAATACAAAACCTACAGAAAAATATATGCATGATTACATTATGTGCATTTATATTTGTGCAATTTTTCAACAATAGAAATCTTCATTTTGATCACAGAATTAACATTTATGAAAATATATTTAAGGCTTGAGAATTCAATATTTCTAAAGCTAAAACATGTAAGAAAATGTTCTTCATCACAAAATAAAAATCACTTCATCGCTCCATCGTATCTACTGATATCAATCACCTACAGTCCACAGCAGGCGTTAAGAGTCTTCTTTGGGTTGGTTGGACTCAGTCTGACCTGAGAATCTGACTGCCGCCTCAGTTTGACATTTTTCTTTACTTCTCTATGGAAAGGGGAAAGCAAGTCTAAGTGTTGCCATGGTTTGTGAAGAAAAACACTTCAAACTCAAGCTCTCTCTCTCTCTCTCTCTCTCTCTCTGGCCTCCTACCTCGCTAGATGAAGCACAGCCTCGACGACGTTGGTTCCCTCTTTGGCACTCGTTTCGCAGAACAAGGCGTCGTATGCCTGCAAACAAAGCAATGACATACCTGACAGCAGTTAGTTTATTTAGACACCTGGGAGGCCGGGCGTTTGTATAAAAATTTTGTCATCAGATGGAATGAAAGGTTACACACCTTGGCTAACTTTTCTCCGTGCAAACTGCTCACACAGCTTCCCTGTGGAAGCTGCTCTCGGAGGTCCACCTTGTTTCCAATAACACACATGGGGATTTTCTCCTCCGTTGAATCCTGTATTAAAACAAAGGACATTGTAAAATATATCCCTGGCCTTTTGGCTGAGTCATAATTCTTTGTCATTCATTCAACATTTGTCAATACGTATTTCCAGAATGACCTGAATCTGATCCACCCATGCTCTGACGTTAAGGAAGCTGCTTTCTGAAGTAACATCGTAGAGGAGCAGGACTCCGTGAGCTTTACGGAAATAGGACCGGGCAATACTTCGAAACCTACAGTGAAAAGAAAGACAACACTATTTTTAGCCTAGAGTATTTTCCATTCTTGAGTGATTATAAAAAGACCATGTTTTTCCTGCTGCTACTTCCTGGAGAAACACTATGAGAGTCGGTGCTGCACCTCTCCTGTCCAGCTGTGTCCCATATCTGCAGACTCGTCTTCTCTCCATCCACTAGCATCCTCTTTATTTGGAAATCAACTCCTGAGAATGAAAAAGCAGATATAAAATCAAGAATGCGTCAGCGTTTGATTAAATGTGATGCGTTTGCTGTGGGACCCACCCAGCGTCGTCTGAATGTCTCCTCTGAACTCGTTGAGTGTTAGTCTCAGCAGGAAACTGGACTTCCCAGCTCCTGCGTCTCCGGCTAGAACCAGACGGTACATCGGAGCAGGTTCCTCAGTTTCTTCTATGTTTGCTTCTAAAGGCTTCGTAAACAGAACAAAAGATAACAAACTTACCCAATATATGTGGAAATTCTTTTAGTTGTGTCATTTTATTATAAAGAAAACAGTAAGCATTTATTTTATACTTGACCTTTGAAATAAGTAGTTTGCCTAAACTCAAGGTCCACTTAACTGTCTTTACCATTATACAACGAGTGGATACCACGTGACCGAAGTTTCAAACTTGGTTCACGTGATAACTGATGAAAACCATCTCATTTGGTTGACAGACAACTCCCTTTTGAAATGTTTTTTATAGCAGCAGAACATAGTTAGAGTTTGGCGTCTAGGCTCTGACCTCATCGCTCCCAGCAGATACGTCTACATGAGATATTGGGGAGTGATGAGCCAATATATGAACCCCCCAGCCAGAGCCTGCAGGTGGATGCTGGGGTGGTGGTGGGGCTGAAGCAGCAACACTGATGCAGGGCAGCAGTGGCACTGACAGGCAGAGGGAGAGATGGGAAATATTGCACTTTAAATAGACCGCCAAATTGGGAGGGTGTGTTTGGTAGATGGCTGCGGAAAGAGAGTCTGTATAGCAATGCAGCTTGAGGGGACTGCCTGAACTAGCTCACAGGTATCGTGTCAATAAGGACCTGGAGTTGAGATTCTTTTTGTTAAATTTATTTAGTTATCTGCAGGTCACAAGACATCTAAATCAGGAAAAAGATATGGGTGAAAATTACAAGTTTTTATAAATGTATATAACTCTTATTTTTAGAGCATTTCAATAACCACGTTTCAACATGTAATTAGAAAAACACTTCATTTAAATGCTGTTAAAACGAGCTAAATGCCAACGTCAGTATGCCACCATTGGCAATGCTGATGCTTTAGCAAATTTAATGTTTATCATGTTGATCTCAGATTTGCATGTTAGCATGGTAACATTTGATAATTAGCACTAAACACAAGATAATTCTGCAACACAAACTTGTGCTCATTATATTCTTGTAAATAACTGGCAAATTATACTTCTTTGGGACCGTTCAACTAAAACAGGAAAAAGATCACTTTGATTAAACTCATCTGAAATCGTAGCCATACGAAACTGTGGAAATTGTTTTGTTTTGAGGGGTCACAACCCAAAAGGTTGTGAAATTATGCTGAGGAGGTCTGGTGCAGTAAAAACCCAAAATGCCATTTTACCTTTGTGGAAAATGCAGACAAACGTCTTCGTAGGGATGATGCAATGGAGCTCGCCCTGCTAGGAGCCACTGACACCGCAACCTCAGATTTCACTTCCGATATCTGTAACAAACAAAGAAAATACTCATTTTCAGTCCATACAGCTCAACAGCACGCTGGGATTGTCTGACCCACTATTCGAAGCTGATCTGTGTTCTGACCTCTACATCAGATGGGACATACGAGTAGCTGTGGTGCACAGTTTCCACCGAGTTCCTGCTGTCATCGCTGTCATAATCGCTGCCTGCACTCTCGGCTGTGTCCATCGGCAAGGAGACTCCACTGTCCAGATACTGGTCAGCCCAGCTGGCCACATGAGAGTACGTTGTTTTGCTGGGCTCCAGCTTCGGTCTGCACCGACACACACACTTTAGCTGTGACAATTTAATTCACCGAGATCAATCCGCAGGTTCACAGAGGTGTGTAAAAATCTTTATATACCTGCCATGGTTGAGTGTGCTCTGTCGGAGGGGTTTCATCCTTCGGGCTGGGATTACATTTTGGGGAGACAGCTGTTGAGCAGATTAGGAATGTCAGGAAGAAAACTTCTTTTACACTTGAACTAGTGAAAACAATTTGCTGTCAACTTCTTTCCGATAGTAGAACCAGTGGGCATGAGGAAATATGTCATCAGCAAACAAGGGACTCACCCTCCTTTTAGCTGCAACCGCTTCACTGGCCAACGCAGAGCGCAGCCCATCATTACTGTCATACAGCTTTTTGTTCGTTTCCCTAATGATGTTTCAAGGAAACAAAAGACAGGGTCAGATGCATGAATAAACCTTTACTGTCATACGACAGGTGTGTGGAAAATGACTTGGAGTGACCGTTCAAGGGCTGCTTTGGATGTGGTTTAACTTAACCTGGATGGTGCTTTCCAAACTGGACAATGCGGAGTAAGAAGACAAGTAAACAAAAAGAGCAAACAAAAGTATTCAAAAGTCAAACGAGTGTACCTTCATTGCTTTACTGTGTGCCTCATACAG
This sequence comes from Gadopsis marmoratus, assembly GCA_036023855.1. Taxonomy (NCBI): domain Eukaryota; kingdom Metazoa; phylum Chordata; class Actinopteri; order Centrarchiformes; family Percichthyidae; genus Gadopsis; species Gadopsis marmoratus. Next base: position 29,964 of record JAVQJF010058531.1, read on the forward strand.
TCTGTGCTCTCCACTAAATACACTAAACTCTGACCTTCTGGTAATTCAAGTATGTTAAAGGGCTGGTTCACACAAATGACAAAAAAATAGAAAAATAATATTCCCAACATATGGGATACTTAGCACCCTATTTAGCTTTTATAAGCACTATCTAAACATTTAATAAAATGTTTTATAACACACTTTAATGTAAGCAGACATAAGTAAATTTTTAAGTGTTTCTTAATGTACAGTATTTGTCAATAATAATAATTTCTCATACAGTAGATTATGTCATTATTTGTTTATACAAGAGACTCCGCTTATGGGTGCCAACGAGTTATAGTTGAAAAATACATTAACATTTATATCTGCTTACAAATACATTATGAACCATTTATGACATGTTTATATAGCGTTTATAAATGCTGGTGTGGTACAGAAAACAGTTAACAGGGTTGTAATCGAGTAATCACGATTTCTTATCTGAATAGACATATTGCTAATGTATATTTTAAATTTGAATTTCAGTGTCTTTTTTATTTTAATGAGCCCCACAAGCTAAATTAAACTCACATCCTTTGTGTTTTGCTGGTAACAGAAATTTCAGAGACAGATATCTCAAAATCTGAGCAATTAAAACCCAAACTATTTGCCTGTCTAGATACCACTAGAAATAGGACATTTTGGTAAACCAAACCTTTAAAACAAAGAAAGGTAATTATTAACTAAATCTGTCAGTGTGCTTGAAAATAACCAACCCCTGCGTTCTTGTTTAAGACACCAAAAACATTTTTTTTTTTTTTAATCCCTTACTGAATATCACTAGGCAGGTTGATCAAGTGAAAGACAGACTTACTGGAGAACCTGAATCTGATTGGAATAGGACTGGTACTCCAAAACCATCCTCCTCAAATCATCCGTCTCTCTGTAAATAAAGACAAGCCACTTGTTGTACTGCATGCTGGAATATATTTTGTGTCAACGGACATGAGCTGAGCTGAAGCTGAAAGACGGTACCTCACCTCTGGTGTTGGGCTTTCTGGTCTGCGTACATGTTCTTCAGCTTGTCCAGCTCTGTGTGCAGGATGGCGATGTTTGTCTGGGCTTGCAGCAAAGAGGCCCGTAGCTGCTCATTTTCCTGAAAGGAGATTTAGTGAATGACTGGAACAGTTCTACACAACAGCAATACATGGAACTTTTAACAATTACTTCTCAAATCACTTACCTGCGAGAGATCACTGATTTGTCTGTTCAGTCTGACCACCTCCTCCTTTGACTGGTTGAATTCAGAGTCCTTCTGGCTCTTGAGAATAGACATTTACACAAACACTTTGTTAAACAAATTTACATGTTGATAAGTCAGTATGTTTTATCATTTTAACATACAAACAAGAAACACTGGCATTTCCAGACCCGCAGTTCCACCTACTGGCAAAGAAAGTAACAGTAGTAGCAGTTAGACCTGCAGATTTAGACATGCCAATTATAGACAAACCTTCCTGTGCACTTTTATCCAGTATGCAAATCGCCACCCCAATCCTCTCACTGTGTAGCTAACCACAACTCAGTATTTCTTTTGTTTAACACATTTACATTTTGCTGCAATATCTAATGTGAGTGGAGAAGCAAAATCTGAGACTGGAGACACTTTTCAGATGCATTCTGTTGCTATGAGTGACACGTCTTCTTTCTCATTGTAGATGTACTGTATGTGGATGCAAGATATAAAGTCGTAATAGGTCTTTAAAAAGGTGCTCTTTCAAAAGGTCACCTAAAAAAATGTCATAGAAATTTGGAAAACACTTCCTCTGTCTGTCTGATGAAGCAGGGGTTTTCCTAGAAATTAAGCCAAAGCTGCACATGAAGGAGCTTTTGTGGTGTCTTTCAGGTACAGCGGCTTTCAGTGGTAAATGTATGTTGTGTGGGCAAACCTACCTTTAAGAGTCTATCCACAGTTGCATGCAGATCTGTGACCTCGTTCTCATGCTTCCTCTGCATGGTCGCCAAAATTCCCTCCATCTTCTTTCGCTCCTGCAAACATGAAACCAAAGCAGTTGAGAGGCGCAGACCGGCTCGGGCCTTGAAGAGGAGCTCTTACAGAGAGCTCTTTGTGAGGAGACGTGTAACCTGCTGCTGTGTGCTGCACCACAAATATGCAGGGAGCTCACAAGAACCAAAGAAGAGTCTGTAGAAATGTTCACTTTACTATGAAATGAAAACACATTTCCCCGTGTACTGTTTGATTAAATGCAGCTGCCTATACGAGAGCCAATTCATTTGACACATTTGTTTGACACTTTTAACTTGGAATTTCTGTAAATATTATGAATAAATCGCAGGAACAAAGGGTCCACTATAAATTCTGCAGTTATCACACTTACCTCGTCTCGCACCGTCTGCTCTGATCTGGCAAGTTGTTGCTGTATATCGTCCTCCAGCTCTGCCAGCTGACTGTTGTTCGTCTCCTCAGCTCTTTTTGGGCAGAAAAGCACGTTTGACTTTGTGCGGGCAGCCAAAGGAGAATATGCGACAAGAGATGAATAAGGTGGGAATAAAAACAAGAAGCCATTCACCTGCTATCCACACGTCAATTCTACCTGACTCCTATTTGACTTAAAACGCGCTGCAGTTGTGAGTGCTCTGCTCTCGTCAGACAACATGTGAACCAACCAGAGTCGAGGGAGGTGCAGCCTTTGAAAAGCAGATGCCACAGGTGTTGTGGCGGACCAGGCTGGAGGCCTGGGCCGCAGAGCCCCAGGAGGAGGCCCGACCAAGTATGGGGGGGCGTGTACGTCCCGTACGGCCACGCCCCACCTGGATGGGAGCGCACCTGCGAGCCGTCGGGTAACGAGCGAACCGGCTGGCCAATCATCGAACGGCTGCTCATAAAGAGCAGGAGCCGGCACAGACGGGGAAGATGGTGGAGACGGCAAGAGGCCGTTGACGAGGGTGGAGACGGCGAGAGACCTCGACCCGTGAAAAAGTGACAGTCCCGGTAACAGAGGACTTGTTCTTATGAGTTCTAGTTTGTCCCAGTCCCTGTACCCTTCACGTTGTAAATAAAACACCGTCGTTTATCGAGAATACTGGCTATTGAGTGTCCTATGTCGTGGTGATTCCTGCCTCTCAAGATCTGGTCTGTTACAGTGTACTAAAGTTTGCCAGTGAGATTCCTCAAAAAGATCTCACGTGATTTATTTTAGTTTAGTGCAGGTTTTATGTCAAGATTTCAAATGTCTACTTATTTCAACAGATAGTGGACATGTAGGTACAGTAGAGGGATATATCAGTGTTGCCAAGTCTCTCGCCCCTGGAGTGTGACACGTGCTTTCACCTTCAGTCTCACGCTGCCCAAACAATTCTCGTTCTTGCTTCTTCTGAATATTCAATAAAACGGTGTAGTTTTGATATTGGAAACAACACGTCTTTGATTATCATTAGTGGATTAATCTGTGTGGCCTTTATTTGGTTAGCGTATGTTTAATATTGTGAAGATGTGAGTATTTGCCAGGGTGGCATAGTCAGGCTATATTCTTAATCTTACAATATAACGTCTCGCCCTGCCACACATGTAAGGTGCACACTTTTTTAAACTCTTGATGGTGAATTGAGTCCATATATGTGCATAAGTGCACGTCAAAATCCCACCCAAAGTTGGCATCCCTGGGTATTTTCAGGTTGTAAAATGGTTAAAAGAACAAGGCAGCGCAGCACATGTATCTTCCTACTGCCTTGAATAAGGAATGTCACCTTTCTCCTGTCATGTACTTACTGAACCATGAAAAGAGCTTTGACACTAAATAAAAACACACAATTTCTTCCCATGTAATAGGATGGGAATATATCCCATTGAAAATACAGTAGATAATATCTTAGATCTTGAAAATGTATACAATTATAAACTTATTCATACTAAGTGGTGAATTATATAATTGTATTAATAAACTGGTATAATTAAGGAAATATTTTCTTTCCCAATTTTCTACCCCAGACAAAGAGCTGGTGGATCACTTCCTGTCAATGCCATCGACACTGACCTACCAACAACTCAAAATACCACAGAGATGCTTTCATTTCTATGTCAGTATAGTGAGCCAGCTGACAGGTGGCCTATTAAATTGCAGCAACACAGGAAGAGCACAATAACACTTCAACCTAATCAATATTTCTGATACTAATATTGAATCTCAGTGCCAAATCACATCTAATTAGAAACTATTACTGCCTGAGCTCCTCTCATCGACCTCAGAGCTTCTTTCAGCCGAGCAGCTTCGTGTCCAGCACCAAATAACAGACAGCCGGAGTTGGCGGTTAGCTGATATAGAAAGTTGAACCTATAGCAGCTGTAGACACGTACTTCTTAGGGTCTGGTGGAGACCAAAGCCAGGATAAAAAAGGAAAATGGACACTGAATTTAACATTTGTCTGGTGGACAGAAACCTCTGTTGCTCCGTCTCTCCTGGCAATTGTTTGCCAACATGTTAACTATACGGCGATAATGTCAGTTGTGCATTGGGCCGCTTGTTTTGATGTTTTTCTGCCCTTTAGTCTAGTGGGCTAAAATCCATTTATGCAGCTTTATGTCAAGCAGGTAATCCCAGTCAGTGCCTGGGGAAAACAGGTCCTGGGTTTGTCCACCATTTCTGTGGTTCACAGTCACAAGAGGGCAGCAGTTCACCACTGATCTGTAGTCAAAACAAATCTACAGGCAGTTTGGTTACAGTAAAGCACAATGGTGTCTATTTAATAAATTCTAATAAGCTAATAAGTTCAGCTTTGAGCATTCACTTTGTGTCCATCATGATGTCTTATTGTTTAAATAATGGCCCGTTATTGCATAACCTTCCCGTTTCTATTTCACAGGTCAGATGTTCTGAACTGAACTGACCCAAAATAGGAAAACACTGACATTTGTCCTCACCGCTTTAAACTGGTCTCCAGCTGTTCACACTCTAGTCTGTTGTCCAGGCTTTGGCCGATCAGAGAGTGGATGATTTCCTCATACTGCGGCAGCAGAGTCATGTTCGCAGAGGAGTGGATGGCCTGGTAAAGGTCCGCCAGCTGCTCCCTGAGACTGTGGGAGGAGAACAAGTAGTTTTCTCAATGTCATTCTCAGGCCAAAAATCTATCTTTCAAGTTTTTTTACTACCTTTAATATCCTTTACAAAGTTCTCCATGTCACTCTCACATGTTCAACTTACGGATCTTTGAGAACTTGAATCTGTGTTTATATAATAACCTTTTATAATAACCTTTGTTATTGATCAACCTCAATATATTTAGTAGTTTTCTCTCCATCATCATGGCCACTTCTCATTTCCCACTGAACATAATACACTTAGTCGCCCCCCCATTAGGGACACCAAGCTAAACTACTGCAGCAGCCCTGCACTGACACGTCATAAAGACAGGTGTTGATTCAGCTTTTAGTCATTTAGGTGCCGATTCAGCTTTATAGTCATTTTGGAAGCTGACAGCATCAGCATCCTGGCCGGTCTGAGGTCTGCGATGCTCTCCGGGTGTTCGGACACCTTTCTATCAGAACCACTCCACCTTTTCAGCTACTTTAACCACCCTGTCGCTGGTTCGCCGGCTTTCCTTCCTTGGACCACTTTTGGCAGGAGTGCCCTGACCACTGCACAAATAGTGTCAAAACGTGAACTAAACTCATGTTTTAGTGGCTGTCAGCCAACGTTTGAGTGACAGCTATGGCCGCCGGCTGAATCCCTGTTGACACACCGGGGACAACCGGATGTGAGTTTACCTTCCAGGGAGGAGAGACTCCGCGTCGACCCTGCCCACAAACTCTTCCCACGGGCAGCCTTGGTTTTGGGACGACCCAGCTCCGAAAGACACCAGGTCCATAGTCTCTGAAACCTCCTGAAATCTGGACGAAAACCTGCTGTAGTCGATGCATCCGTCTTCATCCGGGTCGAACTTGTCGAACAGAGTTTTGATCTCAGGTTCGGGCACGTGCAGTTCCCGGCAGACAACGGTGAAGTCCTCGTACTCAATCTTGCCGGACTTGTCGACATCGCAAGCTGAAAACAGCCTCCGAAGACTCGGTCGGCTCATCGTTGAATTTAATAAAAAACACACGCAAGGCACGTAAAAATGTGAACGTTAAAAAAAACCTAAAAATCCGCCCAACTTCTCTCGTCGACTGACCTCTGCGGCGTCTCGGCCGAATGAAAAGCCGGGAGTCTCCGTGAAGGTTCTCGCAGGTGCTAAAGAGCCACTCATTGGTCCAGAGCGCAGTGTGGGCGGGTCTCATCCGGATCAATCGAGCCGACGCTTCCTACCTGGACTCTGCCAGTTCCTGCTGCTGCGGCAGCCGAAGGTCGTTGGGCTCCATCCCGAGTTGGATGTCATCCGTGTGTGATACAGTAGAATCAACAGATATGCAAGTGTTTGCCTTCAGGGTGTGTGGTGCATGTGAGGGATTTATCAGGTGCACTCCTCTGCTGCTCCCCTGGGTTTGCAGAGCGCGTTCCTGACTCCACCCTGCGATTAAACCAGCGAAAGAAAAATACAATATAAAAAAATACCCTCGAAACTGTGGCCAACGGCTGCTGTTTTGCATAAACAGCAGGATTAATAAAATCATGAGCCACTTAAATAAAAAAGTATCCATTTGATCTTTATTTGAAAAAATTAAAATAAAGTGCTTTTTATGTACAATACAAAAAAGAAAAGGAAAAACAACAGTAGTGATGTATGATACAAAAAAATACGTTTCACAATATTTTTTTTTACATTGGCAGGTGAATTTACAAAACAACTTTACATAAAAACTCTTTTTACTTACATGTTGACACGAGTCTGAGCAACTCATACTGTCACGAATAGAAGGCCAGACTATAGTGGTTCGTTAAGAGAGAGCAGACGATACTTTCACTGTGGCATTAATAGTTTAGGCTTGTATTCAAAGAAAACCATGTTCAGTACCTGCACATATTTTGCTAAATCACTGCCACTTTATACTTGTTCTGCACTTAGCAAATTGAATATTGTTCCGATGACAGCTACTTCACCAAAAGCTGCCATTTGTGTTTTCAATAACAGTCAAAGCATGAATCTTTCATCCTGCATGATTGATTATAGTTGACCAGTCTTTGTCCTTTTTGCAGTGCCATTTATAAGAAATGTAATGTAATACTAATGCTTATCTACTATAATTCAATATTTAAAAATCAGCCAGTGGTTATTTATGTGCTACAGTTTTAGAATACAATTTAGTCCCTGACTGAGGTCGAAGCCACCGTAACAAAAAAATCAAATCAAATAAACACCTCATGAGTACATACTGTACAACGTGCCAGTATTAAATCCATGTTTCCTCTTTTGTTTCTGAGCATGGGCAGTCTTGTCACACCTACAGTGTAGCATTCGACTCTACAGAACTACTACCTGGTTAGTTTATTATCCCAAGAGGCACACCTCTCGATTATTGTTTCAGAAGGCATTATCCGTTTTCCTCAAGGCATATTTGTTATCACGTCCATAACCTGCATTGTACTAAGGCTTTTCAACATCATGTGCAAATCATCTGCATTCTGAGTCGAACAGTATGCCTTCCTGCATTTTTCTGAAATTTTAATTTTGCTGGCCGCATTAAACAACACAAGAGCCAGACTCAAGTAAGACGCCGAAATATACTGTGACATGAAAATTGCTTTCATGTTCCTCTGACATCCGACTCATACATTTTGTGGATCATATGGTTTATAATTCATTATTTCTGAATAATCATCAAGATAATTCAAATGCACAATTCCTCTTTATTACTGGATGAGAATGAAAATTATTGCCTTCATAGTTGCCTTTAAAACCATTTAAGCAAGCAGAGGGCATTTTCTTCCATTCATTAACACTCATCATCTAATATGTATGTCAAAGTTGAGGCTATACAGATGTGTGTTATTTAAATCAGATTACGAATAGAAATTATGAATTAAATATGTATTATTATTTCCCTTTGAGAATAGTGAGTTATATTTAAAACATTGCAGAATGTCTATGAAAAATGTCTCTCTGTAAAAGAAACATTTGGCCTTCCTCAGTCTTCCTCCATAAAATACACCAAAATGGCTAAAATCTCTTGCATACTTCAGAGTTAGTGTAACGAAAGCGAGTGTGCGTGTGCGCGTGCGTGTGTGTGTGTATGTGGGTGTTTGTTTGCTTGCAGTGCCACCTAGCCTGACGTAATTAACAGCGCCAACACCTTTGTGCTTACTCAGTCTCGAGGTGAGGTTTTCTTGGTGTTTACCCCACTTCACATTGTTTGCTTTGCATAGACTGCCTATCTCATGAAGAACAGCATGGTAATACCTGGATTTAGATTTTTCCCTTTATCACATTTGGTGAGAGAAAACCCTGTCGAAAAATCAGGCTTCCACAGAGGAATATGTAACGACTAATAATACCAATACTTTAAAAAAAAAAACATCATGTGTCTTCATTTGTGACTATATAATATTCTTTTTTTTTTTTGGTGTGTAGTGCTTGAGGTGGTAAGAGTTTCTGTGACATTTCCACTGAGGTAATTCCTTATTTGTATGTTCTTTAACTTTATACATAATCGTCTCTTTTTAATCAACTCTTAGCACAACTTTTCTTTTCTGAATTCTTTCTCTTTTTGCTTTGTTATGCAAAAACAATGAGTACATGTCTGTGAATGCATCTAAAAAAAATCTATGACAGGACTTTTTTTTTTCCTGTCTTTCCTGCCACTGGATTGTTAGTGTATATTCTGGTGTGAGTGTTTACTTTGCTACTGAACAGTACATAGTGCATAGCCTCAGTGGAGGGAAGCCTCTTAACCAGATGACAGAATAAAACAGCAAACACTGTGTCAGCTGTTAGTGGGAACATGGTTGAACGTCACTCTGCCTTTCAAAGCATTACCAGCAGATTTTATGGACGGACTGAGTGGCAATGCTATGAAATTCTACCATAGTTGTGACACCACCTCTACGCTTGTTACATTCCTGTGAGCCGTACGTGAAAGCGCCAAATGTCTGAAGGCAAACTGGAACCTCTTCAGCGTGCTTTGAATGCACTTGAGTAGAGGGAGGTGAGAGGAAAATAAAATGAAATGTACATTGACCACAGGGACAGAACAAAAAAGTGCAAAATTTGTGTAATGAAATGTCTCTCCATGAAGAGTGTGACGGTCCTCAGTTTTCCCTCTTATAGGGTTTTGTCTGTTGTCTCTCAGCAAGTGCACTCTTTTCTTTCAGTTTTAAATGTGTCACTTCACGTAACATGAAGTCGGCCTCACACTATAGAGTCTTTAATCTCAGAGCCCAGTCTGACCCGTGGCCGTGGGCATGTGGGCGAAATCTCTACATGGCTCTCTCTTAAGCTCAGAGGCCTCTTCTCCGACTCTGAGAAGCTCTTGCTGTTGTCGGGTGATGAGCACTCGTGCGGTGGAGTGCTGCAGATGTAGTTGTCATTAAGGGTCTGGTAGCCCTTGTGATCTGACACCGACGCAGTGACAGTGTTACCGTTTAGTGGCAAGTTCTCAGCTGGTTTCCCCACTATCCTGGGCTTCTTCTGCTGCATGCTGGGGCACTCTCCCTCCTTGAGCATGGATTTCATGTGGCTGCGGTTCCTGTAGACCACAAATAGAGAGAAGACCACCAGGGAAAATGCCAGGAGTGCACACACCACTATCAGCTCGTTCCAGTAGGTCTTAGTGTTGATCTGCGGTGAGCGGGCCTCTCCTGGCAGGATGATGAACTCCTCCTGGGAGATCTGTGGCGTACGTGAACGGCCTGTGAGGGTGGTACTCTCCTGCTTGGCCTCGCCCCTCACACAGTAATTTGCCAGGAGCTGTCTGAAGCCTTCCTCCACTGACCAGCACTCGTAGGTTTCCTGCCTGTCAGCTTGAGCTACCACTACTAGCCCCCCTTCTGGGCTGGGGTAATGGAAGTGACCTGCGCTCTCACTGAACTTCCACCTCCTTTCAGCCAAATTAGAGCGCAGCTTGCAAGGCAGTACCTTGAATGTGTTGGCTGGGATAATGATCACCTGGCATGAAGACATTCCTGTGGAGAGCAAAGCAGAGTCGTAGATCAAGTCAGATATTGCATGAAATAAGCTTTTACTGCCTTATCTAGTGCAGAATTTATAATAATAATGGTCTGACGCAATGAACACATTGCAAGGAAAAGCATGGAAAAATACAGCACAAAGTGCTGCTCTGTAAATCTATGACACTTACGTGTAGGAGGAGGTTTAGCAAACCGTGGGCTTGGCACTGTCTTGTTACAAATAGCTGATGTGTCTGCTTCATCTACATCCTGCTGCCAGACACTGAAACACATATATTTAATGAAAAATTGGGATTTTCAAATGCTTATATTTACATATTATTTAAATGTTTGTATAAAAGCTTTAGCTGCAAAACTGTTTGTAGATTATTGCACAGAGGGATGCATACTTGCTTGGTGGAGCCTGTCTGACATCCACACACTGCCTCCCGTTCCAGGCACAGTAAGGATCCCTGGAGAGGATGCACTCCCCGCAGCTCTGATAATTAGTGCAGTTAGCTACTGGGACCTCCACCAGTTCAGAGAAAGAGGAAACATAAAGCTGACCCTGTGGAGGAGAGACAGCAAAGCAGGGGACAGGAAGGAAGTGCCCAAAATACAGATACTGGGTTACTAATTTCATACAGAATACAGCACACTTGTTTAATATGCATTTGTTTGCACAAATGTATAAATCTAAGCAGAGCATCAAAGAAAAGCTGAGATTCAGGAAGTGCCACAATTCCAGCTGCTAAAACCCCAGCTGTTTGCAGATCCCCTGAGAAAAAGTTGGATGTAATTAGCTCACTGAACATGAGGTCTCATTTAGGCTGTGACTCTTCATGGCTCATGGAATCTCTAAACTGCCAATAAATGCATTTACTGAGCTTGTTAATAGTTCACACCATGGGAAAGCTCTGTAAAACAAGCTGGGCTAGTTTTCTCATCCAGCACTCCACCATACCTTTTCAGTGTCCAGCTCAATGTGTTGCACTGGTTGGGAATCACGGAAGAGCACCATCTCCTCAATGATGTGCATCTTGGTGTTGACATTGATGGCCTTATGAATTCTCCCATCATCTAGAAAACACAGTAGCATTTGAAATTAAAGTGTGAATGTTGAGAAACCCAGAATGCTACAAAGAAGTTGACGAGCGTGTTTGTGTGTGATTGTGGAGTCCTTTACCTGTGCCAATGAAGAGCACGTCATATGCCTTTTTTGCTGCCTGGAGACGATGGACAGCGATCTGAGTATAGTGAACATTACGTTTTAGCAGGAGAGGCTGGCTGCGGATCACGCTGTCCATCAGGAAGTGGTCTTTGACAAAATTCAGCACCTTGTCCGGCATGTGCAGTGAAGAGGAGATGCCCTGTTCCCTGGCAGCATTTGTGATACACTGTGGAGGCGACACATCAACCCATTTACATGAAATCACTTACATTGGGTAATGACACCAACTGCAGCTGCACAGCACCTCAATGTTCTTTTGCTTAGATTTTTCTGTGATTCAACTGTGATAGGAATGCTAGGAAATGAGAGCGACAGAAACTTGATAAGAATCATGTTTAGGAAGAGAGTGGGGAGTGACGCCAGCTTGACAGATATCGTCAGTCAGAATCAAGGATGTGACTGGTGAGCAGACAGTAAAGAATGAAACCTGTTCATGCAGCTGACATAACATGCTGCTGAGTACTGACATGTATGTGTCTACAGCTTCTCCACCAGAGGGCACCGGGCAGGCAGTACTCACCACTCCAGGTCGAGGCTCTGGGACCGGATGGTTGTATGTATACCACTGTTGAGTTTCTCGGTTGACCTCACGGTATCGCCCACTGAACGCCTTTTCCACCTGGTCCATAGTGAAGGAACACACTGCAGAGCTTCCTGAAGCTCCTTTATACCTTATAAGACATAAACAAGCATTTCAACAATACAGATTGATTGTATAACTGTTTGCTGTCTGTGACTTTATAAGGGGGGATGCTTTGATGATGATTTTAGAAATTCATGTGTAACTGCCCAAGGAATCCAGATGAAAAATAACTAGTAGTTAAATCTGGTACAAAGCATCTCCTCTCTTCTCTTGCTTTAAGATTAGTATTTTTTTGTACAGTACATGGTCCCTGTCAAAATACATTTAATACAATTTAAATTTAGGTCGGAATTTCCTCAGCAGAATGCCACCCACCTCAGAAATGTTGATTATTGAAAAAAAATAAAATAAAAATCAAGTGTCATACTTATCTTATCTAATAATTTAACTGTTTGAATGAATATTTTCTGTAAATTGTACATTTCTACATTCCACATCATGGTCCAAATGTCATTTCAAGTAAGTGTGGTGGAGAACACTAAATCCCTTATTTTTTGCTTAAAACAGCCAAATATTCAGTCTAAAAGAATATCTGAATCAGCCCTAAAAAAGAGACATTTGTATTCCTCATGTGTGCCAAATTAGCACAACATATCTCATTTATTTCATTATTACGGTGACATGTTAATGAAAGCAGTGAAAGTTGGTCTATACCACTGAGACGTGAAGACTCCATAAAACACAGTGTTCTTCCAGTCCTCGGGGCTGGGCGTCACCACAAACATGTCTTGGATTATGTTGAAGGGGAAGCCATCATCAGCCAGAGAGCACAAGAGTTGAGCCTTCAGGAAGGTCGTCCATTTCTTCTGCAGAACCCTTTCGCCTCCCATGTCACCCTGCAACATAAATAATGTAGTTTTGGAGTTGTTTTACATGTGGCCAGTAGAGGGTGCAACAATATAAGATTGACACCTGTCTGCAGTGGTGATTGTTGACAATGCCTTTGAAAAAAAACAAAAAACGGTTTTGTTTGATGGGATCTGATAGGCTTGTAAAAGGCATGAAATAATGATGTACACCATATGGTATGTTGCCATGGCATACCTGACATACTGTGACATACAGTACATTGTATGTTATATTATTTTAGGCAAATAATTCTGTCACCTTGATCTACCTTCTTCTTGACTAAAAGCAGAAAGACAGTGCTGTGTCCAAAGGTGAACCTGTTTCAATTGATGTCATTGAAAAACGTTAACCTCATATAGTGAAACCATAATGATCTAAATCAATTGTGCCCGTAACACAGATATACCCTGAGGCAGTAGACTTCTAGGTCATGAAAACAATATACATCATCACAACTGGCTTAGATAAAAAAAAAAAACCACATGGGGCTTTGAGGAGGGCAAATGCTTTTAAATCAAAAGAGAAAAAGAGGCATTGCTCCCCGACAATCCTTCTTCACTGACACTACCGCTGTGATTCGCCGCCTTTGGCACTAGCCTTCAAAGTGATGTGTGGCACGGGACCTCCTTGACATGCAGACTAATTTGGCTACACAGATTGTACAACAGAATATCTGTGCAAATTGAAAAGCAACTACATTTTTAAACCTCAACGGAAATGTTATTTACAGTGTGTGATGTATGAGTGTAAAACTACAGATGTTTAACCTCCACAAACCAAGAGCCTGTTTTAGTTCTGCAAAAATACCAAGGATTTAAGACTCTGTCGGTTTACATTTACTTCATGGAAACAATTATTCAAATTTTTCTCACAGGTAGGCTATAGATCTAACAAGATGAAATTTGGCCGTTGGACAAAATAAGCAGTGTAACAAATGTACAGAGGACCAAAGAGAAATACTAAATTATCTAAACTACATGAAACCCTTTTACATGAAGCTTCAATTGAGTCCACTTTAGTATTACATTAATAAGAGGAAACAGCAGCGCTGGATGAGAAGGGAAATGACACATGACCAATACTGAGCTTCTGAAGCAATTGCTTATTGTAGTAACCCAGGCAGATAATGAGTAACACACAGTTTAGTCTCTAGTCCTGCTGGCTGAACCTAGTTTTATAATTCAGTGCCACTCTGTGCTTCATCTGACTTCCGAATAATTGAAGCAAATGCATCCCACTCATTAATCACTTGTTAAAGCATCCCTTGTTCAAAAGACTGTTCAGAAAGTCATGAAAAATGGCAGGCAGTAATGGCTTCTTTCTGGGAACCTGAACAATCCTGCAAATGAGCACGTGCTTTATTTTGTTTATGTCAAGCCAAAACATTGCATACCATTCCATAGTTATCCGCAATAAAGTAGAACCTGTGTACTAAACACCTGAATAAACAATAAAGAGGCAGACTGCAGCCAACATAATAAGTAAATAAGAGATATAGGGGTAGGTCAAATTTAAAGTAACAATTAATTTGATCACTATGCAGTATTGTTGTTAACTGACACCATCTATCTTCTGAGCACTTAGCTCATTATGCACAAAGCTTTATGTTTTTAAATCCTTTTTGTTTTACATTTGTTTGGAAAGCACACTCTCATAAAGTGACACATTATTACACACCCTTATGCGTAATCTATACCAGGATACTTCATATTTTAACCATATGTCCGAAAACTCATCATCCTACTACATGAGTCAATATTTATATAGTCTGACTCACAGGAAGTAGGTTGTGGGTACGAGCGCTGCATCCTGGGCTGAGCGCCGCCCAACGTGATTGTGAGTGGTTTAAAGAAATACAAACAAGCCAGAGTGTTTTTTCCCCTATATCAGAATGGGTTCAGCCTGAGAGATAGGTCTGGCTATTCTAGACTCAAATTTATATAACCCTGTTAACTGGAATTTATTTTATTTTATTTTTTTAAATTGGACGTATGGAAGAACTGAGTGGATAATTGCATGAAGATGAAAAAACTATAGTGCTGTGGGCAGTGTGTGACTGAAACAGGCCTGTGAATCACAGCTGGGCTTTCCATGGTTCCACCATGGGGTTTGTATGTGACGCACATACTGTGGGTGGTGTCGTGCCTTTACGTGACAGCAGGATGACTGTCAGACACACACCTGGAGAATATAACAAATATACTGGCTCTCAATATAGATTCCTAAAAAGTTACATAAACGTTACACAAAATACATACAAAAATAAGTAATGAAAAAACATTTTAGATGGTATCACATGACTAGTTTGTCATACAAAAAGATATCTTTGCTGTTTTTAACTTGGCACATCTTGTCTGACGTGAATGTGAAACTGTCAGCTAGACTTTTTCATCCTCCTTTGACTGTGACAAACACAATTGTTTTCACAGAGACAAGCAGCAGTCTGATCTGGATAACTGGTTTGCAATGTTTGCAGAAGTGAGAAGACCCTAAAAATATTAACATATAATGTGTGAGGTCTGCATTTTAGTTTAAAAACCCTGGGTACAAGTATTTCAGCAGGTGATAATCTGTGCATGGATCTGTGCTACAGTAATCTCAAGCCATTTTGAGTTGGCTTTCGAGTCCTGTCTGAACACAAACATTTGGAGAAGCAGAGACAGAAACATGCAAGAGGAATGTCATTCTGTAACGAGATATCACTGCCCAGAAAGCCTGCGAGCTACACTCATAGGCTGTAAGAAGCTTTCAGAAGACTGCATATACGTCTGAATAGGAGCATGTACTGAACACAAACACACAAACAATCTAATAGATTCCTGTAGTGGCGGGATGGGGTGTGAGGAGATGTTGCTTAAGGGCAAAAAGGCCCCTTTAGATGGACTATCTGCCGTCAAGCATTACTCACCTTACACACGCGAGCAATGCGTGACACAATGGTGTTGTCAAAGAAATCAAACTCCTTCCCTGCTTCACTGAAGAAGAAGTAAATTTTATCATCATCGCCCACTAGGTTGCCCTTGGGCAGGCTCTCCTGTATGTAGGCAGAGCCAACAAAGGCCGGGTCTGAAAGAAAAGCAACGTGAACAATACTGTCAACCTACAGCATTATGAAACTGAAAGGCATCAAGGGACAGACACCGCATATTCCCTCTGACATCAACACACGAAATGGAAAATTAATTTGCAACAGGATCACATTGTAGGTAAACACATTTATCTATATGATCTCTAATGGTGTCATATAAGATGTGATAATAAATAACATATATAACTTTTATTATATGAACACATTATAAAAAGCATTCCCTTCTAGCCAAAGCACTGTACCTTGAAGCCAGTTGAGTGAGTTTTCTGTTTTTAGAGCAGTTCCATGGCTTAGACTCTTATAAATGATGGGTTCATTTCCTTGGAAATTACTGACTGTACCGGCATACAGCTCTCCATCTGCAACAAAAAGAAGAAGACCAGCATAATCACAGTGTTCACCACAAGGTAATAGGCTTTTGCGTCATACACTGTAATGAAATCCAGAGGTTATGCCCCAATTTGTCTCCATATCAACCACCTGTTTCTGGTTACTTTCCTGATTCACATTAGTGGCTTCTATAAATAAAAACATTTAAACAATCTTTGTTTTTATCGACAGCTAATTAACCATGCTGGGACCTACCAGCCATGATAGCAGTGGACTTGTATTCAGCGTTGAACGGGCAACGGCTTCGTCCATCCTCCGTAACAATCTCACCAGTATCGCTCTTGGCGAGGGAGAAGTCTGCAGTGTTCTGGAGAACACACACACATCAAATGTCACATGCTTAGTTAAAAAGTAGAGCTGTAACCTGCTCTGAAAGTGATGTCTGTCTGTGTGTCCCACGGTGAAAAGGTGGTCAGTTAGTCTTTGGGTAAAGCTGAAGCACAGGCTATCCCTGTATGTTTGTTACGCATTGTTCTAAAAGGTTTTAAAAGATTTGTGGAAAAGGTTTGAAAACTGGGTCGATTCTTATATAATGTGATTACATGCATTAAATATTTTGATCCGTTTCCCTTCAGCACAGGAGATAATAAAATAATGCACATACAGTATATTGCATCTAGCTGTGCACGGGCCTCGAGCAGACTGCTAAGTGAGCTGAGAGGCAGGAAGCGGCATGCATCAGATTTTAGATGCTCTTCCTCTAGAATCTAATAAATAAACACCACATATAAAAGTCCTGCATAAGGTGAAATCAAGTTATATAAAAACAAAAACGATGACTGACGCAGCTTTTTAGATTGTCACAAAACAAGATGTGCACAGGTAGAGTCAAGCTGTACACAGCAGGTCTCTGCAACAGTTGAGTGTTTTCATATAAACACTTACTATGTAAGCACAGGTGGGGCTGAAGGCGTATGTTCCACACACGTACAGATGAGTGCTGTTCATATGTAGCAAAATCTTGATGTAGTTGAAGCAATCCGTCTGTATGAAAAATATGAAAATGGTAGAAAAGTCATTTATTTACAGTTAACATAATGTAAAAGCATAATATACGTTGTATTTATAAAGATAAATAAGGCTGATTGTGTTTGGATTTGACCAATTGTCATCAAACAATACACTTATTTATTCAAAAAGGTTGCATTTTTTTATCCCACCATCCAGCAGTTATTTTGTTTCCTATAAAAGTAGTAGTAAAAGTATTTTACAGAAGCTTATTAGAAAAAGTGAAGATAAAAATATAAAGAAAACACGATCTGAAGACTTCCCCACAGTCCAGCAACGTTTTTTTACCAAAATGAATTGTCAAACTAGAAAGTTTGCATTGCAAATTGTATTATTAAAATCCAATATCCACTTTTGTGCCTTATTTTTTTCATCCAGATATTCGGAGATCATTTTTAATATTAAAAACAAACACTGTTTCCTCCTGCTAAGGCCTAGGTCTGTATGTTTACATATGAAAGTGGTAGTGGAGCAACCTGCCAAAAGAAAGAGCGTAATAGAGGAAACGTTTGCTTGAAAGGAAGGGAAAAATCCATTGTTAGAATGGAAAGCTAGAACTTGACAGGAAATTTCCAGGGTTCTGCCCAGGGTCTGCTTCCAAACTGCCACGCAACAATGGTCACCTCGACTGATGAGGCAAATCTGCAGTCATGTAAACACAGTTTGAGCCATCTTGAGTTTAGCTACTTCTACTACCATCAGTCCACTTGCCTGCAGGTTTTTGCCTTTGAAACTGCACTCGTCTCTCTTCCTCTCTGGAGTTTTCCACGTGAGCTGCAGGAGAGAAACACTGTCAGACTCATACTGCAGGTATTATACAGTGAGGTGGGTTATATTCACATTGGACTTCTGGGATCGTATCATATTTACAACCATATTCATATTGTACCTCTGGGATCTTATTATAACTGCATTCATATTGATACAGTAGACTGTATGTGATACTGCAGTTTATAGGCACTTGGCTCTTACATTTCTTTGCAGCTTGACTGCACTGATATCAGTGAGGTTGAGAGCAAAGAGAATCTCCCGAGCTCCAACGTACAGCATGTTGTCTTCCTTACTGAGGAGGAGAGAGGTATAGTTGACAATGCCGCTGACTGAGAAACTTCTGATTGTCCTCTCCTTCGCATCTGGACAGAAACAGACACAGGCAGAGGAGGAGACAGAGGATGTAACTCATGAATTAATCTGACCACTTAAAATATGAAGAGGATATCATACAGTACATTAGGACTGATAAAAGCCATTCTAAGCTATTGAAGGTAGAAAATGCAAAAAGGCACTTGCATATGCAAATTTAAACATTTTGAATATGTTTAATGTGTTGTCATAAAATTACATGTTTCATACAAAAACTGAAGTACACCCATAAATTGTGTTAAATGACAAATCATCTACCTATACAGAAGCATTTCTGAGCAGTGTTTCTGGCATTTGTGTCTTTATTAGACAGTACAAAGTAGAGAGATAGGAAACAAGGAGGTGGATGACTTGCAATAAAGCCCCCGGTTGGACTACATGGTCAGCATCTTAGACCTCTATGCCACCAGGATGCTCCAGAAATATAATTTCTGGATGTAATTTAACACTCACTACTCACACTGACTTTGACTTTGTAGGGCAATATACCAACTACAGTAGATCTACAGCACATCCAAGAATTTGGGCCTCATACAGTATTCCATGTACCCCCCAAAAAACACTAATGAAAAGAAATCCTTGTGTCTGTGTTTCTCTGTGTGTGTGCAACTGCAACTTCTAAATCCTGCCAGTTCCTCATCAGAGAGAAACAAAGAAGGAAAGAACAGGAAGAGAAAAATCCTCATACTTCTGCTACAGCAAGTGAATGGTTTGCTCCAACCACATTAATACCTCTTGACTGAAGCCAAGGGTTAAATCACCAACTCTCCTGATCACAGCTTTAAAAGGTCCATGTGTATCTCAGATTTGCAGCAGCCTGGAGGCTATCACTGCTGGCCCAGCTTGAACAACTTGCCTTAATTGCATGCCAGCATAAACAGAAGCAGGCAGCTGATGGAAACTTGAAGTTACTGTAGCTCTGATACAGGACATTTACCCCTGTAATGTGATGAATGAAGAAAAAATAACAGACCAATAAACTCCATTTATTTTACTGATGGAGGGCATCTGAAAATGTTTTTCTCAATGCTGGGATTTCATGTTCGTAGCTGAATGTTGGTGGTGGGTAGGGGGGCAAAACAGCATGTTTCACTTTAAGAAAAAGCAAGGCCCTCCCCAGAGTTAATAATGTTCTTTTGATCCTCCCCTTGACTGCAACATCCTCCCTCCCAGTACCTCAAAATAATATAAGAGTGAATTAATTGGTTCATCTAATTTCATCATTAATAACCAGAAGAGGCAAAAGGCAAAGAATTTAAGATGGTGTAGTCTAATTTAAATCATAACATCTTAATGGATATATAGCCACCAATTAAAAACTGAATTAGCAATTACCAAATCCAAGGCAGGCATCACAAAAATGTATTCTAATCACTTTATTTTCTAATAATGATGTGTTACTATTGCCACCAAAATGAGTGCTGGGTTCATGCTGTCATGCTGAACTTAAATTATATTATGGGCTAACTTTACATATATGGCACATTTAAGTTTTTTCCTTTTTTGTGACTGTGGGAATCTTAGAAATAACATGTAAATCTGGGGTCAGAAAAAAAAAGAAAAATACCTCCCTGGCTCTACACAAAAACATTCAGACCACCTTCCCTTCACGAAAAAGAAAAAACCTTTCCCTTTTCCGATTGCATCTCTCCCAGTCATTTTTGGAAAAAACCCCAAAAGTCAGTCTCACTTCCAATCTGCTTGTCAAAAAAAACATTATGCAATATTATATTAACCAAAGTCACTTTAAGTATTGACCTTGTGAGGCAATCTGCACTATATTTTCAGTTTCCAGACTTATAAGAATCACATTCAAGGCAGATCATACTGGGATAAAACAGGTGCTGGTGGCAATAATTACAATTATGGCACTTTCTGGCATAAAACTAATCCAGTCCAGGTAGAGAAAAGTGTCATTAAATTGCACTGATAATAAGCACACTATGTGGTACCTACCCTGTAGTATATGTGACCTGATATAACCTCACCTCAGTGGGTAGATACCGGAGGCTGAGAGACTTCCTCTCCCTCGGGAAAAAAACATGTTAATAGCAGTCCATTGCCGCAGCAACAGAGAGCCATATTGTAGTTAAATCTGTCTGTAAAACCACAAGAGGCTCTGCTCTATGTACTGTACATGGACCTACTGGGGCCGTTCTCTCTCCGTTTCACTATCATTACAGGATAAATGGAGTGCTGCTCCATGCCGGTACAGCCCCCCACCCCCTTTACTCCCCACAATGGGCAAATTTGACTGTAATTTCAGAGAGAGAGAGAGAGAGACACAGGCAGACAGACAGACAGACAGAAGCCAAAGCCTGACCCAAAACAAAAGCTTTGAGTGATTTTCAGAGAGGATACCTACACAATTATTCTCTGGAGTCAGATCACTACTGTCATACTTAGCAACCACAGCTGACGAAGAAAAAACAATAGGCCCCCTAATTGAGTATCATTAAAGAGATCCAGGAGGGTTTGCAACCACACAAAGCTTTCCATTTACAATTTCAGTAAAACATTAATCATCTTTCAGTATAAACCTATTGGTTTACAATGCTTTATTCCTCTGAGGGTTAGGTAATTGTTAAATGGTACATTTATCAACACAACGCCAAATGAATGCTGTTGCTCTGTATCTGCTGGATGTGTAAGTAGGCAATTGTTGCCAACACATATGCCATAACCCCTTTACAATGTGCTAAGATGTAAATGTTGTGTTTACAGCACTACTGTGTGTTTTTCTTGTTTATTGGACTGACATCACAAATTGCTACAAAAAGGATTTGGATTAAAGTTTGTAGAAAATTGGCCCTCAGAGTCAAGTAAATGTTATGCAGGAAGAGGTCTTCAGTGGGCTCACCTTACTCACATTGAAGACACCATGGTTCATTATGAAACGTTTCAAACACGCCAACTAGCGCCGTCAACTTAAACAATATTTACTTTTACCAGTAACTTTGCTGTGATTTCAGGTCTTGATGGCATTAATACAGTATTTGTATGTTATATAAGGCAATAAGGGACGTAGAAAGATAAACCGGGCGAGGCAGATGACCGCCCAGCCAGTGTCTGGTTCTGCTCGAGGTTTCTGTCTGGTAAAAGGGAGTTTTTCCTTGACACTGTCGCCTAGTGCTTGCTCAAGGTGGGAATTGTTGGGACTGTGTAAATAAAGAGTCATTCTAGATCTGCTCTATTTGAAAAAGTGCTATGAGATAACTTTGTTATGATATGGTGTATATATATAAATTTAAATTAAATTGAATAAAGAGAGAAAAGGTGACGAACAACCTCCCTCATGCTATATGAGAACCAGTCTTACAGTTGTAACTTTAAGTTTTAATGTGTAACAACTATATGAATTTATCCTGCTCTTTCACTGTCGGAATGGAAAACATTACCTTCAACTCAGTCAAAGTGTGATGTGATGGGCATTTTTCACTATTTTCTGATATAATATATGTAAATGACTAATCATAAAAATGACTGGCTTCTTATTTAGTGAAAAAAAACAATAGTTGCAGCACTGAGTTATCATGCATTTGAACGAGCTGCAGTCATAAGGAACAACACAGTCCTGATACCAGAAAACCCAGACTGAATAACTGCTAGAGGTCGAACACCGTGCAGACTGTTAATTCTAAAACAGCATCACAAGCACCAAGTGTACCCTACTTGAACTTGTCCTACCTTCTCCTCTGCATACACCACAGTCTCTTAAAGAATCCCCTCTATTGTTGTTCCACTGTCTGAGGTTGATTCCCGAGGGGCCATTTCATGACAATGCAGCCCCAGAAATGTTGTGGTGTACATCGGGAAGCGAACAGGAAGGTTCAGAGGAAGCACTTAAGAATGGAAGAGCATTTGTATCTGCTGCAGCCACAGAGAGACGGTGTCAGAGAGGCCAGCCAAGTGACCATCATGTCACTACTGAAGACGAACAACGTACGGTAACATTGCACTTTAGTTCATCATCACTTTGTCAGACCGCTCATCCATCTTGCTTTAATTTCTTGTATGCCTACCTTTGAGAAAGCACTGTTATAAAGAAAAGATGGGCATTTTTATATTCAAAGTTTATGACCAGGTTGCCACATGAGCCTTTTCACAGTGTTTTGTAAGTTCTGTGTATGCAACTCTGTTCATTGTCAAAAGACTACTACTTGTGAACTTAGTTATTTTCAACACAAATAACCCTTTGAGTAATTTTTAAAGGGTCAGTTCACCCAAATTACAAAAAGACATACAGACAGGTGACAAATTAAATGGAAATCCTGAATACATTAGTGGAGAAAAAAAATTTATGCAAATTTGCATTTATATTTATTCACTTGTTAGGCTGCTTTTGTCCAAAGCAATGTATAACTGAGGCACAATACAAGCCACAGTAGAGAAAGCAGAAGCCTTCGAGAATCAGTAGAGAATAATCACTGAATGAAAATGATGTGAAACCTATGATATGGCCTTCTCAGTCACTTGATCTCAACCCAGCTGAAAAATAATATGGGAGATTTTGTTACAAGACTCTCCACCATCATCATTAAAAAACAAAGTGAGAGAATATCTTATGGAAGAAAGATATTTGGGGGGGCAATGCAAAGGCCCAACAAGACAGTTGGTTTTTTTCTTTAATTCATCACTCATCTTCGCACCCTTACTGGTATCTGGTCATGCAGATAAGTTAGTTTTTTTCTGCTGAGGTTTTAAGATATCCCCAGTACAATGGAGATGAGTGAATTCTTTGGTGCTTACGGCATTTAAAGATTACAGTTGAAAAACTCAACTTTTCTGCTTATCATTGGACAATCCACAGACCACAGACAGCTGTCAACATTTTTCACTGGAACCACTTTCTGCAGAAGAAAAAGTCTGGTAACACTTGTGTGGATGGTCCTGAGTATCGGGGACATTGGTTATGGAAAGTTAATCAGTTGTATTTTAGAAATTATTTGAACACCACAAACGAAATTGAATTCACCTCCATTGAATTTGGGAGGCAATTCAACTTTCAAAGGTAGATATCTAAAAACCATGGCTATGTTGTTTAAAATTTCGTTTTGTATTTTGGATGAACTCATCTCTTAAAGGCGAGTATCTAATAGTTAATTTTGACAATTAGCACATAATGTAACTTAAGACAGCTACAGACAAGAAACATAACTAAACTCTTTTACACTTTGCAGTCTCTGCTTGACTGATGATGGAGACAAAGGTCGCAGGTCAAGCAGTTATATGACTCTCTGTTCAACTGCAACATGAAAACACTACACAAAGAGGGAACATGCAAGCAGAGCTGGAAGACTTCACACATAATTGTATCACTGTTACTAGAGCTTTGTCTGGTTCAGAGCACTTCCAACCTCTGGCAGCTGTAAGCAATATGAGATCACTGCCATTATTATGTAATTAAAAGTAATTTCTGCAATTTACTCTGCTAAATGGATAGAAATACTCGCCTAGACTGGCTTGCTAATCTACTTAGAAGGGGAATTAATTATATTGGGCTTAAAGGAATCCTTCTACATTTTTGCAGCTGATTTCCTGATGGGTTTGTCTCCAAAAATGTAGAAGGATAATTAAAAGTGCGGAACATCCCCTCTAGAGGAGTAATTTGTCCTTGGTGACAGAGATCTAAGTGGCTTCTTTTTTAGGGCAACTATAACAGGCTGATTCAATCAGTGCCCTCCCTAATGAGGAAGCTGCCGTTATCAGCTCTTACAGCTGTATGTTCAGGAGATCAGATGATTGCACAGCTTATTTCAAGCACCCGTTTGTATTTACTTTCTGCGGAACTACAAGGAAACACTGTTGCAAACAAATACACTGTATATGAGTGGCAAATTATTCTGCAACAAACTCTCCATACAACTGGATCAAAATAAAAGTAGACTGAGAATTAAAGTATTAGTAAACTAAATAGTATTATGGGCACATAAAAAACAAAACAAATGCAAAAGATAATTGTTAAAAGGCATTGCAATCATAGGTGAAGTAAAGGCAACACATAAAAAACACACTACACTACAGTTAAATTAAATGAAAACAGTGTATCACCAAATGAGGTGAGTTTGACGGTTCCAGATGAAGTTAATGATTAAGTGTTGTGGTTTTCTTGTTATGCAAATTAAACCATTTTAAAACCTCATTGCAACATCTGAAAAATACATTGTCATTAAGGTGAAAACAGGGTTGTTTGTCTTACCTCATGAAAGTTGACATTCTCGAGATACAGAATTACAAGACAGCAACAATTTAGTTGGAAAACCACTACATTTGACTCCAATTGTTTGTTAAAAAGAGCGATGATTGACAGATGACATTATAGATTATATGATAGAACGACACAGGAGAGAAATTATACTTTAACGAACCTACTCAGGTCGAGTAAAGGGACAAATGTCTTTTCTTTGTCTTCATCTGCCTGCTGTACTTCTTCAAGGACTTTACTCAGGATAGAACAGATGAACGATCATAAATCCAATTCCAAGAAGTGATTAAGACCCTCTGCTGAGAGTGGAGCAATGACCGCTGCGACAGGAAGCCACAGTGCCAACAGGAGTCCCAATGGGTCACTGTCAGAGCAACGCCAGGACTCCCACTACTGTCACCTTGTCTGGTGACATCAACACAGAAAACAGGCCACACTGGAGCACTAACTAAATTATCCAAAGTAATTTTTAAACTAGCTATTAAGAGCTGCTGCTGAATGGGTAATTGTGTGGGAGAGAAGACCTGGGAAGCTGAAGGACAGATACTGAAGCATCTGGAAAGCATTAAGACAACAGGCCAAGAGGGTCAGTACACCGGGAGATTCATTAGGCAAGCTGTGAGCCTGCTGCTTGCATTTGTAACTGGTGGGGCTGCATCTTGTTAGCAGGATTGTCTCCACTGACTACACCATGCTGATGCGGAGATTGGTGGCAATTTTGAGCACAGCTCCAGGCAACAGAGGCTGGAAAGTCATATTGTAAATGCTGCAAATACTGTAAATGCCAGGGAAATTGTAACGTGTAGAGATAAAATATGTTCATTACGCATCCACACAGCAGGGATGAGCAATAACAGGCTATGGTGGTGCGATTTATAGGGGGAAAGAAACTAATTAATCTGTTAACATTTAAATAAATCACTTCTCTCCAAATCTATTAAACATGAAGTTTGTAAGAGCCTGCAACTCAGCTTTAAAGAATCCCTTTCCCATGAAAAAGGTTAAGAGGGCAATCTGTTGGTCAGGGAGCAACACAAGAAAACCCCAGATTAACCACAATAATGTAAACCAGCTGTTGGTGTGAACTCACCATGACCCCTTCCTCTGAACAGGGCTGGAGCATCAAGAACAAAGAGGCTGTACATGAGGTCATGACATGTTTCCAACTGTACAGCAGCACTCTGACCTGACCAGCCTGACTCCATGCTGTGTATTTACTGTAGGAGCAGAGACTCAGTTGGGGTGTCCTCGCAAAACCTTGGAAATGAGCGCGTGAATCAATGACAGTGTTTTCACAGGGTCTGCTGAGTTTGATCTACTGTATATCCAGCTCACTGGTGGATTGAACAGAACATAAACATGATCAGGATAGCAATATCAGGATCAATAATCTGTGTGTTCACAATCACTAAGACAGACACTGGTCAGTCACACATAGTGTACAGTGCATTACTGAGTATGCATATTACAGCATCATAAAACAACCACCTGTTGTATTTACAGCTTTATGTTTAATAATGTTTCATATTAATCACCTAATATTTCTCTGATACAGGTTGAATCTATAAAACAGGGTAATAGCTAAAAAAGCTAATTTAGCTTTCTTGTTCATGTCAATGCAATCTACATAAATTGATTAGTCAATCGATAGACAATGTATGTTTGATCTAGCTAGCAAGTAAAAATATTTTAAAATGACAGATTTTTCTATTTAACATTATAATTTGAATACTTTGGTTATATTAGCTGTTGGCCAGTAAGCAATTTATTAGGGCTGCAACTTCAGATTCATTTAATTATCAATCAATCTTCCACTTATGTTCTGTTTTGTTTTGTTATTTATTTAATTTGTGATTTATTGTGTACAAACTGTCAGAAAATAGTATAAAAAAAGCAAAAGAAAAACATTTCAGATACCTTCAAATTGCTTGTTTTGATTGATCAACATCTAAAATCAGAAGATATTTAATTTATTATGATATATAAACATAGAAACTGGATCCAGAGATTTATTTTGACATTTTTGGCTGAAAAAGGATTTCCATTACTATTACTTAAATTGTTGCAGATTATAACATCACTTTGGGCTATGTTAAATTTTGATGAGCCCGGGACATTATTTTTGCTTATTCACTTTACAAGTCATAACCAAAATGATCCTCATAACAAGCTATGACTTTTCACAATAGGTAAACTCTCCTTTAACAAGTGATCTAGTGGAGTGTGCTTAAGCATTCATACCTTTAAGGACTGATGTTCAGCTATGTGGCACAGACACAGTATTGAAAAGCCGTTATCTCACTTGACACTGCTGTCATTTTGAATTACTTGAGGGTGGTTGATTCAATTGGTCTAGACATGACATCCTATGAATAATTAAAAATGCTTTACTCCCAGCATCGTGGCATGGCCCCTAAAAAAAAAGAAAGTACGAATATCCACACGCATGATGTCTAACAGAGGGCTGAACAGATCAACAGGCAAGACAGGCAACATAAACAGCTTACAGGTGTGCCTTTAAATGGGGTTGCAACACTAAGCCATTCAGCATGGTCTGCATTAAAGCCTGGAACAAAGCAGAGAAAAAAACAGATGCAGGCTCTACTCCCTGAACCCATGATCCGTTCTGATAGGCGCATAATGAGAACCAGACAAGTGTTTACACCGTAACACATACAAATCCCCATTCATTATTCATGGAAGATTACCCTCTTCATTAAGGCAGAGGCGGGGACCAGGGGACACTGAGGGCAAGACCGAAGAGTAGGGCAAGTCGGTCTAGGAAAGTCTTACTGTATGAGAAGCAGCCAAGCAGCTCTGGCCTGCCTACACTACCGAGGTTAAGGCAAGCAAACCGTCAAGTTAACTGGCATCCAGACAGAGGACCAGAAACCATGACGAGACCAGACGGTTTTTCTGCTGTCTAAAGTTCAGGTCCCTGAGGCCTGCAGCTCTGTATTCTGCTTTGATACAGTAAACAAAATGTGACAAAGCCCTTCTGCGGGAGGCTGGAAAATGTCAGTGTAGCAGAACCAACATTACCACAGTATGACAACTTCTACCACCAGGCTCCGCTAACCTTCATCAGTAGGATGAAGCTTGTGTTTTGCCTTAGATCACAGTCTAAAACGTAATACCAACAGCATGCTCAAGTCTGTCAGGGAGTCCTTTTAGACATCCTTTGTCAGACTCTGCATAATTTAATTCACTATGAGTCCTTAACCGTGTCAAGAAAGGTCTAGAAGGACCTGATAAAAATCACTCCTTGTTAAGTTATATGGTGATCGTAATTACCTCTGTTAGCTGTCTTAGTTCCTGCTTGACCCCTCATGGAAATGTCAGTGATTATCAACGTGGTTAGAGGTACAACAGCATAACTGCTACTACAAAAGAAGCTGATGACTTGTTAGCGCCAATATTACTAAAATAGCCATGAAATAGCCACAGCTGTACTGAATCCGTAGCACATATACATATACACAAGTCATCTAGGCTTCTGACATGTGGGTTTTGCATGTTTTATGGTGGTGTTTAACATTGGCTGCTTGCCCTGAAAGCAGATCTTTCCATCAAACAGGGAGAAGTGTCAACGTGAAGCGTCTTTTCAGTGAGTGATTGATGGCGTGAGTTGTTGTGAAGTGCTCCACCAGGGCTGAGCTGTGGGCTTTGTTAAGGCTGGCAGGTGAGAGAGATTACCTGTTGGTATAGAGGTCCTACATGAGGGAACTAACAGGCTCAGACAGGCAAGATGGCTGACCTATTTGAAAGCATGCCTGGCTCAAATTTTATCCATGTATATAATAGATTACTACAAGAGTTCTATCAACACAATCTTCCATCTCTAATGATGCCTGAACGTGAGTCACTAACCGCAGTCCAATCATTGAAAGCCTGCATTGATCTCATAACCCATCATTTTGTTTAATTTCCATGAAGATACCAAAGGCACAATACATGTTTAAATCCAGCTTGTCATCCAGCCAGTGCACTGGTAGATCATTTGAATAATTACATAAGTGATGATAAAATCACTACTTGGCACTAGTGGCTATTGCACTATCCACAAAGAGCGCATAGCCAATCATGCTGCACAGAAACCCTGCACAAAAAGCTAATTTAACAATATTCCCAACATATTTTAAGGGTGAAACATGACAAGCATATTTGTTATGTTTCTAAGCTGGCTGGCTGGTATGACATTCTGCAAGTAAAAAAACAAATTAGGTAAGAGCAATGACTCTCAGTGCTTGTGAGAATATGTCAGACTGCCCTCAGTAAGTCGCAGCACAATAGGCCTGTTCATTTTGTAATTACGTCCGACCTGTAGGTACTCGACAGAGCCACCCCGATGGAGCTGCCATTCATTGTGCGGATTTACATGGATTTTAAATCATTATGAAGACAAACACCATTTCACTCATCCAAATCCCTTTAGCTCTTACAAAAGGACACACATGAAGTGTATTGATTTTTTTTTCAATGGACAGAGTTCATGAACAGGGACACCAATGGGAATTACATAATCAGTCCTGTAGGCAGGATGCCAGAGAATAAACTGTACGTATAGGCCTACTTTACAATAAGAAAGAACCACTACATATTAAATAGGTAAACAGAAAACAGCTGCTGTTTCTGCTCATGATGTGAAGTTCCCAGATTATGCAGTTAGAAATTTTACTTCTGCCAGCTGTGAGCTCGCAGCAACAGCCCTGCTCTTTTTGACTGTTTATTAAAAGTTTGCCAAGTGCTGCTGTTCATGCAAAAGGATCTCACAAAGCCCCAACTGGAGCCCCGGGCACCCCCAAAGCTTACATCATCCTTTCTTCACTGATAAATAACAGCCCGATGAGCCTGCTACCTTTCATTCAAGTGATGCAATGTATATATGTGATGCCATAAAAGCTTGGGACTAAATACTCCATGTAACCTTACCTGAAAGAAACATCCTACAGTAGTCGTATGCTAGTGCAATTCCGTTGTCAAGAGGTTGACAAAAACTTACTGTAGGAGAAGGTGATGCGTGGAGTGACATCGTTTTCTGTGACAGCTGTATGAAAGCCACCAATAAGAAGGAGAGTGCAGGCTGGGAGACAGAGCCAAGCCATATTCATTGTCCACATGCCTCCTCAGGGCCAACAGCCAACTTGCAGTATTTGCCTTTCAGGGTTTTTGGGAATTCATGAAGGGCGTCTTTTTTTAAGCTGTGTTTATTTTCTCTCTCTCTTTCTCCCTTCAGCTCCAGGCTCCTTCAACCGATGACCTTTGCACTCCTTTGGGGCTGCAGAAGATGATGCTGATTTGGAATGAAGATCTGTGACCTCAGAACAAGACAGATAGCCTCCACCGATCAGCCTCCATGCGCACGCGACACTGCAGGGTCTCAGCTGAGATCTGCAAAGACGAAGAAACATTCAAATTAGTGCTTTGTATGCGCAAGCTTGCGGGGTTCTTTATTGATTTGGAAGGATAATTGGATTATTTAGTCGACTGACAGAAAATTAATCAGCAACTATTTTGGTAATCGTTTATAACGTTTTACATGCCAAACATTCTCTGGTTTCAGCTTCTCAATTAATAAGATTTGCTGCTTTTCTTTGTCATACTCAATAGTTAATTATCTTTGAACCAGCCAAAACAAACAGATAGACAAAACAAACATTTGAGGATGTCACCTCAGAAAACTGTGTTTTTTTTCACAATTTTATGACATTCCATAGACTTAATTAATTAATTGCAAAAATAATGGCAGATCAATAATGAAAATGATGGTGGCAACTACAGTTTCTTATAATGATTACACTTTAAGCACCATCCTGTACAGTGTCAGCTGCAGTGCTAATAGGGGCACTAGGTTAACAAAATGTCTTCCCAAGTCATTGACAGTGTGCTGACAGCTGTCTTTGTCTTAACAGAACAAAACATCTGGCAAAGCAATAATCACACCACATTATATTTAAAATTTTGAGTGTAAAAGTGCAGCAGGACAAGCCAAAGTCTGCTTTCTCCATCTGTGGGGCTCAAGCTGACCTCCACACAGATCTGAGGTTGTATGGTATTGCTTTTAGTTTCTGTTCTGAGGAGTGAGCAAGTGATATCCCTTTATTCATTAACAGAATACTACACTACATTCTGTTTTAGCACAAGGGTCAGGTCAGGTTAATTTGATAGTGTCAGTTACTGACAAACAACCTTACGCTCTGAAAGCCGTAATCTCCATATCTGAACTGCACGTACCTGTTCTATTGTGCACTGCACAGGAAAGAAAAGAAAGCAGAGATTTCTTTTAAATCATTGTTAATGCTTAAAGACAATGAAAAGGTGACACCCAGATAACAGGTCATATTACAGGAATTGCAGGAGTTTCTCTCCCACAGTTTTCCTTGGTTGAACTTTAGTTTGATTACTAAGTGGAGCGTAATGGTGTGTATGTTTTATAACCACTGATACTGTAAAATATTTTGATTCCCAAAGATCATAGAAGGCTTTTGTTCTGCCTGCTCTTGGTTGCGATGAGGAATTTATTCAGATAAACGTGAACAAAGCCAAAGGAAAATAGCTAAATGTTTGCAAAGGCATGAATCTCCTAAATCAATATAGAAAACTACAATTTCATTTTTAGGTTTTTGCCCTGTAAGAGTTAACAGACTGGCTAACTTCTATATCCACAACGCTTACAACAATTCTTAAGAAAACATCAGAACAAAGCCACCACAAGACAACTATTTCACCAATAATGGAGTTATGGGACAATTCAATGATGCTGATTAACTGGACGTAGTGAGATGTGAAAGGAAATTCAATACAGACTTCCCAGTTACAACTGCAAATGCTCCATTACAGTTGCCACAGGGAGATCCTCATTAAATGCAACCAACGGGAGATTCAGTTTCATGTGAGGTATGGCAATCGATATCAAAAGGTAGCGAGTGAAGCTTTTTCTGTTTTCTATCAAGGGGCTCCTGACTCTTAGTCAATAAGCAGTCTGAAACTTGCTGCAAACACAGACATCTCCAAATCTGAGCTTGGAAGATGACATTTGGAGGAGCAGGAAGGCCGTGATGAAGGCCAGGGAACAAGACACAAAGAGGGTTATTTCTACAGCAGCAGCAGAAACACACACACACACACACACACACAATGAGGAATACAGGCAGACATACTCCATTGTGTCAATTTAGTCTTAAAAAGGAGGGATAACACTTAGTGACGTAAAAGACAAATCAAGTATTTTTCTTCTAAGTTAAGTTGTTTGAAATAAGCTGTTTCATTTCAAGTCTAGATGACAACAGGAGAGCAAAGAGGTCATTCCCCTTAGCACTGGTGCACGGTCCAGATTTATAAAAGCTATGAAAGGAAAAAGAATCAAGAATATCTGGACATGGAAGAATTTCAGCCTACAGCAGCGAAACTGTGACTCTTAATGATTGTGATGACAAAAGCAGACGAGGTTATGAGAGGCTTCTTCTTTTGAAACTCCAGATCACTGACAGACATTTTTTGGACAATGCACCCTGCCAGTAGCCTACGTGACATCAGTGGACTGTAACATGTAATAGGTGGGGGGTGGGCATAAGCATCATTAGTGTTCAAAATTCAAAGTGATACACCAGTTGACCAAGAAACAGTGAAGCTACCATTAATTCTGGGTTTGTGTGACAGTCAGAAAAAGATGCACACACGCATCAAGCTGAATCTGACTGAGGTGCGTAGAGAGAGCTCAACTCTTCGAGAGAACAAGGGCCCCTCTGACAGCACAGAAATCTATATGCAACTCTGCACTTCACTGCTCTCTCCTGCATGATGCATAAACTGAATCATCCCTTTCACTCCCTACACAGACGTGATAGTGTGCTCCGGCTATGGATGATACTCCCATCGCTCTGTCTATGATCTCCTCTTAAATCTTTCTAGAGTTTCTTCCTATATCCCCTCCAGCAACATATCAGCCTCATCAGATCAGTTTGACACAATCATTGCACATGTCAAACTTTTACTACAGTTTATAAAATATTGGGGCTCTAATCAAAGACATAGGTTTGGTTTTATTAGTGGAAGGACACAACTAAGTCTAAAAGTTTATATTAACCGATACATAGACATGTGGCCTAAATGTACTGTACTATTTACTATTAATCCACTTGTATACTTGGAAAGTATATAGAGAACTGATAAGAATTGACATATTGCTGTATTAACATATCTAAATAAATAAATAAATAAATAAAAAAAAATACAGCACAAGACTTCAGGACTAAAATACAGTTTTAGTTTCTAAAAGTCAATCCTTGTCTCAGGGACAGTGTCTTTTGGAAAATGAATAACATATGTTGTCACTTTTGAATCAAAACAGATATGTCTTTGCAGTGGAGGACGAGTAGATGTTTGAGTCCTGAGTGATGGCCACAGAGTTTCCTGTCAGGCTGTGACCAACCCCAACAACCTCTAACAATGAGAGGATTAGGGCAGCTTTCATGTGGCCTGAGAGGCAAAAAGGTACAACAGGCTCTCACCACAGCTCACAAAACCTCTATTGCTGAAGGCGACCCACGAGAATGTATCAACTTTTTTTTATCAACTCAGAGCTTCCCACAACTGGATTATGACGCCTGGACAGTAAGTTTAACTGGGGGTGACATCCCTAGTGAAAATATTGTATGCTTCTGGGTGGAAAGAAGTGGCACACAGAGATGTGACTATCTGATTACTCACTAGCCCATCATCCATATAAGTTACAGCAATAGTTTTGACAGTCCATGATGTAAAAATAATTAGCTGTGGAGGGGAAGAGACCATTAAACGAAGCAGTAAGTAGGTCTTCTGGGAATAGGGAGGGAGTTCCACACAACAAAAGAACAGATTAATTAACACATGTGGTTGTAATAAGAATGAAACCCCTGTCAACAGGAAACTGAAAGCTCACAGAATAAGTTCAACCTGTGATACAAAGAGAAATGTACTATGTAAAACTTTCCCATAAAAAGTTGTGAGGATTTCATACACTAGAATAAACCTTTGGACACTATTTTCTACACTGACAAATGTCTTCACAGTAGAGTGTATGTCAACAAAGAGGAAGTATATTTTATATTTAACCCAACTGGGACATTCCCAGCACATCAGTTATTTCCTGTAATTCAGCTCCTGGTAACCAGTAAAACTATCATTATTATATATATAACTGAATGGCAAAGACTCTCCAATGACTGCACTACTTATAAGACTGCGAGTATTATAAATAGCAGCACATCACATACTAGTGAAACAGGTGGCACCACAATTAGCATTTGCCATCCGAGTAGAGTAGGAGGATTCCACACGCAGCCCGTTGACTGGAAAAGTGTTGACTGAAAAATATGACCTCTTGGCATGCCTGTCATCTCAGGAAGCCACCTGTACGCACACGCTGGTCACCTACGTCACACCCCTCAGACAAACCCAGGTCACATGCTCCCAGATGTGGCCTTCAAACTGTGATCAGCACTTCCCCTCCTGGCCCCTTGACACCTCAGCGCTCCTGAAGGACTCTCAGATGGGTGAAGGAGCAGATGTGAGATGTGGAGGACATCATCTGTCAGGAGAGGCTCTAATGGAGTAACACGACCCACACATATGGACAGAGTGGCTGATTCACCAGGCAAGCGGTGTGGGAGTACGGTGTTGACACAGTTCTACACCGGTCCTATTGCCTGTCAGGTTATTTCGAAACCACTCATCGAGATCTAAAGATATCTATCCATGAGTAAGACATTGCAGCACCTCCGTAGGATCAGGTGTCAAAGTGACTGTGAAATCATGAACACAGGAATCTCTCACATTACTCCCATTACGATAACTGATTTAGTCATTCCTGTAAATAGTGATTCTCCAAGAGGTGGTTGCATCAGCTCTTAGGAAGTTCAAACATAGGCTAGATATATCATTATTAAGTGGAAAACACGCTAGTTCTTACCTAAAGATAAGTAGCTACTAAATATTTAAGATGAGTAACAGGTGCAACTCTTACACAGTTAAACTTGCTTAACTGCATGAATATAATTCTGAAACAGATTTCTCTGTGTATGTGAATAGAAATAAAACAAACTTACAAACCTAAACTTACAAAAGGTTGGCATTTACATTTTATTTATCATTTGCACCTGTGAAACTGTACTTCCTGTCTACGTAGTTGATTGCTTGTGATTAAGCGTTCTACAAATTGTTTCCTAGTGACTGATTTACACATTATGAAAGCCTACTAGATAAGACATTTCTTACGTTTTAAAAAAAGGTGCAATCTGATTTAGTAAATTGCTAGTTTAAAATGAGCTTGTAGCTGCTAACAACTTCAGAAGGAATTTACGCACAAAGTTAGTAATGGATCCACTAATAGCTGTTGCAACCCAATCCAGTTCCCCAGTTAATAATAATAATAATAGAAATTCTGTATATTAAGTCTGTATTTTGATTAGGTGACTGTGGGGGCTGAAAAAAAAGACCCTCTCTTTCCTGCTCGACCCATTTTAAGTCCAATCCCCAGACCCAGCTAGGAGTAATTAATGGCTCATTCATCCCTGAGTGAACCATACAGCAGTAATTATGACCATATGCTATTCCAAAGACTTTTAATTGCCTAATTAAAATCTTATTAAACTATTGAACAGAGATAGGGGACATTTTGAACTTAAGGTTCAGGGGAGTTAAATTCATCAAGCTTGCTTCTCCTCTGGGGCTTGTGACACACGGTCAGAGGTTGTGAATTTTATCATAAGCGCTCACTTCTTAGAACATCCCAAATTTGAAGCTATGAGGCACTAAGAGTGTATTGATAGATTACGGTAATATATGGCTGTGAAAGTGGATGGGCATATTTCATCACCTCTGTCTTTGAAACCCATACAAGTGCCTAAATCAACCCGGTTTCAGAAGTGAAAATATTTGAAATTATATTCCATTTCATTCCTTTTCCCCTCTGCGCAAATTTCCATAACAGATGTGGCGCCAACAGAAGCAGTTTGCTGATGAAATGCAAAGTAGCAGAGCCGGGTCTGTCCCTGGGCTTGCTATCACTATCAAGGCCAAAGTGGGTGAAAGAAGAGCAGCAGGGGCTCCGCGACAGACAGGGAAGTGCATTAAATACACAGAGGGGGAAAGGACGAAAGACATTCAAATGAAAGGGCAAAGACACCTTTTCCTTTCTGAAGGTGATAAGTATTTCTAGTAACCTCATCAAACTCAAATGTATTTATCGGTACTTGTATGGAGATGGAAATCACCTGAGAGTAACTAATGTCACTAGACAAATATTACACTCAATGTGTGAGAGTCACTTGCCTTTCTTGGCATTGTGCCCTTTTATTCCTGGCACTGTAGCCAAATCTCCCTGTCAAAACACATCAGACGGGGCATAAACCTGGATTAAGACTATTCATGTGTTGTCATTAATAAACCCTCAAACGTGGTAAACACTGAGGGATTGAGGAGACTTGTCAGAAAATGGTCCTTTCCTCTCTGCACTCTTTTCAGTTTTCAACAATCCAGTGTAAGCTGATCCACTTTCAGGAAGCAGTTGATCTTGCTGAAATGGCCTATTTCGTTTCTACAGTCTGTTACACTGTTGTCACACGCTTTCCTGAGGAAAGGAACACCTACAACTTTGAGAGCATCCAGAGTTTTATCTCTTGATGCACCTTCCAGATGATAATACAGATTTAGCACCTTATTTTACAAGCCACTCAGAAATTACTGGAATCATCAATAATCCCTCTGCAATCTGTCTCCTCTCCTTCATCTACATCGACAACTCTTTGAATTACTTTCTTCTTTACTGGGCTTTACATGGGCAAGCGCCATGCTACTGGGAACTGCTACTGCTTACGCCACAATTGCCTATACTCTCATTTATACAAATAAATATTTGTGCTATAATTAATGTCACTTATAAAAGGGTGAACACAAGTGCACTGTTAGAAATGTCAACACTTGAATATTTAAATACCTTTGTATTTAAAGTGAAATAAAAATATTTCACTGAAAACTAAGTTCATCTTTTGTGACAATTGTTCCTCAAAGGCTTGTTAAGCAGCATAGTTTGGGCACTAGTAAATATATTTATTTTGCTAATCCCTGTCCAAAAACATGTAAAAGAAAGTGTTGCACCATGTGTTGATAAATTTGACATCACCTGCAAATTGATTCAAGTTAAATCTCTCGCACTCCCAAAATTCAAATCACCTCCACAGTGATGCTCATGAGCCAACTTGACACAATCTTATGTGTGTTTATGCTGCAGTGTACGCATCAGGGTGACATTTTTGTGGGCTTTCCTATGTCAAAATGCTCTGGTGAAAACTGCACTGTATTTACGATGGGCAGTGATGAGATATACATATGACTCTCTTGCAAGGAAAGTACAGTATGCAACCATTTTTCCATTTCTCTTTTCCATTACACACATGGAGCAAACTCTTTCAGAATTGCAGACTTCACACTTTCCTTTTAAAAGAAATAACATTTAAAATATATACAAGGTAAAATTTGGTTTGGATAGTCTAATGTTGTTACTCTATCACATGTCACAAAGTTCATTTTTAACAAAGAGTGGTTTATAAACTGGCAATGAACACTGAACTTAGCCTAACCCCAGTCCAGGCTCTAACCACTTTTTAACTAGCTTCAGTTCTAGGATTACTTCCATCTTGCACATTGTATACATGCTGTATATGAACTGGTTGTCGTGCTGTGAGCATTAGTTGAATCTAAGCAAAGGTTTTAGAGTCACATGCAGTAGTCACTTGACAGTAAGTCGTGTAACAGTTTAAACCAGCCAAAGAAAGTGTGACCACCTGCAGTCCAGATCAGTAATTCAAGGACTATTTTATGAGATAAATAAAAATAGACATTATTGTCTTATTATTATTGGCGTGGCATTCATGAATGTATTAAAAAAAAGTCTAATATTCAGTGCACTGTTTAAGATATTGAAGGCCTGTGTATTTAAGAGGGGTCCTGGAGTCTGCCAGGCACAGGTGAGGAACTGTGTCAGCCTCGGCTGCTGTAAGTAGGTCAGGTCTTGTTGAAACACTCACTCCCATTGTAATTGTCTCCACTTGTTTGCCATATAATTCTGTCTGCATTACAGGAGTGAAATATTGACCTGAGCTATCAGCAAGTGCTGATAACATGCCATCGACCTGATGTGCTTTATCTGGATTGTTCTCGTTTACCTTCACTAACCTGATTTGTTATAATAGATAAGCCTACTATACACAACTACAGTATGCTGAGGTTTAAATACAAATATTAATATTAATGTGTAATAACTGTAAATTTCAAATACTAATATGTGCTTAAATGAATAACATTTTGCATTTTAATTTAGCAGACACACATCTATCGCTTTTAATTGATCACAGGACAGAATTTACCCGACGAACTGGAGTTGCAAATTAATCACCAGATAAATTCAGTTGTATGTGAGGATTTTTAAAACACTTTTCAGTTATGACAAATACATAAAAAATTATTATATATACATATATACACACACACACACACACACACACACACACTGTATTGCTGAAAAGGTCTGTCGGATCCGAATGAAAAAAGCTAAGTGAACCTTGAGTTTAGATTATTTTATCATATATACTATGCAACTATATTGTGGACAATTTAACTGAAAAAATAAATTATGTGCTGCATTAATATTTGCCCACATAAATTCATGCTTCATTGAACAGCCAACAATGCATTGAAATATTTATCCTTTTTGAAATTGATTAGGCTGGCGTGGCATTCATGAAGGGCTGTAAACAATGCGGCGTGGCTGTTCTCCCTTGATGTCCACAGCAAGAAGCTGCATGCATTCCAGTAGCTTAGAGGCTTAGACAGAAGCTCAGGCTATAGGCCATTGGGCAAAGAACTGCACACATCCATCACTGTGTAAGACCGATAAAAGGCTCAGAGTGTCTGCTTCTCCACATGCCCATCAACGGCACAAATCACAGACCCGCCTTAAACACAACTCAAGAGTTTTTCGAGCCTACCCTCAAGATCGAAGGTTTCACAAGTCTCACACAACTACGCCAGTGCTTAAAAAAGGTGCACTATGGAGTTTTCTTGTAAACAAATAAAAGCTGCAGTGTTACTCACCAAAATGGATCGTGTGTATCCTTGAGCTTTAACAAATGCGATGAATGTGTTAACCTTCCTCATGAAACACTTTCAAAACCGAATTTCCTTAAATGTTTTAAGCCTGCAATGCTAGCAAGCAGTCATCTTCTACCCTGCCTTCACTACTGCATATCTTACCTCCACCTGTAGATCAGCAGAATAGTGTGACACCATTGGCAGGAATGTGTATTGTGTAACCAGCGTGCAAGTGTTCGCAAATGGGAAACCTTTAATATACAGAGGAATGAAGCAATTCTAAACTGGTAAATTGTGTCCTTCTATCAAATGACAAATTGATAAACAGACGATTTGATTCAGCAATAATAATAATGGGCAGCTGAGGACTATGGGGAGTGGTTTAGATGAAGTCGATGTGCTTTACTGTCTCCTGAAACCACTTAAAACTTGTGAACAGCTATTCAAGGAGTTACATGTACATATGAGACACAATAAAACACAATAGTGTATATTCAAAAAAGGTTTTGGGAAACAGTTGACAAAAAGTGTGATGTTTCCAGAGCAGCTATCGTGTTTTTTGTATACCAATGATGAACAACTGATCCTGGGGCAACAAATACAGTGCAGTTAACTTTCTTGTGCCTGTGGTTGTACTGGTTTACCTTATTCTCATATTTGACAATCCTCAACATGTCTTAAAAGTTGATATCAAGCACAAGTCAAATCCTCTTTATTTGGCAGATAGACCACATTACAATGTCTTTGTGGGGGTAACCTGCCCCCTTAATGTGGGGTCTGAGAGTGGGGCAGCTGCCTCCCACATGCAGTGGCCTCACTTAGTAAAGATTAATAGCGAGTTGCA
Organism: Gadopsis marmoratus; assembly: GCA_036023855.1. Taxonomy (NCBI): domain Eukaryota; kingdom Metazoa; phylum Chordata; class Actinopteri; order Centrarchiformes; family Percichthyidae; genus Gadopsis; species Gadopsis marmoratus. The sequence goes on from JAVQJF010058531.1 coordinate 69,511, forward strand.
CATTCCTCACTCGAAGTCCTCAGGAGTCACTTGGCCTTGGTATCCCAGTCATCCAAGCCATCTTGAGAATCCTTTAGCACACTGATATTTGGGGTAAATTCCAATCATTGACAGCCAACATCCTAGACAACCAGATTTGACCTATGAGGGCAGCGTATGTGGCAAACTATACGAGGGAGATGAACTCTTGTCACTCAAAAGAATCACCCTATAGACTATGCTAATGCAGTCACTCAAGGGCAAATTTGTCAAGCTAGAATTGCTCAGTTTAGATTTAATTTAACATGTTTATACTTCAGTTTTGCCTGTGCCCCTTTCCAATTTCCCTTTCAATCATACTGTACATGGCTTAGCACACAGCAGAATTATGGGGCCCACATTGATCCCTAGGCTAGATGATTTAATGGCTGGCTGACTGTGCTATTTAACCAGACAAGCATAATAAGGAGATTAGCAACCTATCAGATGACAGAGTTCAGTGTGCTTGGCTGCAGGTACACAGGCAGATTCTATATCACATGATTTATTAATCCCTGTGCAGGTGGTATAAATTAGTTCATTCAAGGAATGTAAAATGTTTTGGAAAAAAGCAAAAAACAACTAAGACTAACAATGTAGAGAAACGACACCACAGTTCATGATATTTTTTGTACTAAATTGCTCTCATAAGTTAGTTAAGATTGAATGGTGTTCAGGACTTCAAAAAGGACCCTTGAAGTTCATGTACCTCTTTGTTTGCAGTGACAAGCCCACACTAGTGTGTGCTTCAGATGTAATCAAAGTTCTGACACGTACATACAGCGCCCAGGCCCGCATAGCTGGATGCGTGTAGCTGGGAGCTGATGTCATGGAGAGATGGAGGTGAAATGATCTGTTACTAGAAAGCTGAGCCTCTCCACGGTGATACCAGAGCATCGGACACGTCTTCAGACATCTTCACCTACTTTCACAGCTTACAGGCAAGGACTGGCCAATCGTGTTGCAACCACACAGACAAAAAGTAAGTAAATTGTGAAATGTTACACTTAATAATAAACCATCGTTTTTACTTTCAGATGTAGTTTAGAAATCTGTTATCTTATATATGATCAGACGTATTTCTTGTAAATCAGAAAAAGGTCCCATTTCGGTTTACTGACATCACCAGTATACAAAACTCATTCAAGTCATGTTGGCAAACATGTACTTTCTTAAGTATCCCAAAGTCACAAAATTCCTGTAAACCCAAGAGGCTGCTCTGTAGCTCTCACTGTGGTCTGACATTAGCAAGTGAGTGGGGCGAGGAAGTGATTCATCACTTTATTTATAAACTATAAGATGCAAGGTCAGTGATTTGACACACACGCTGGGAAAGAATAAATAGGCTTGATTTGCTTGTATCGCGAACTAAACATAAGGAAAAGCGGACAAATACAGAAGCCAGAACTCGGAGTATGAACACATCTCTCTGTAGTGACAACCAAGTTTAATACATGGCCGTTTCACAAAGTAAGCTTTATATAGGATTGATAAGTTAAGAAACTGAAAGACAATAAGATTATCTCACCAAGAAATCTCTTAATAACTGGGAATGGAAAATTTCTATAGAGTTACTATGAAATGACCTTTGTTTTATTTGTGTAGTCAGAAAACAGAAAAAGGTTATTTCATATACAGCACATACTTCCTGTCAAAGACACACAAGATATGTGCTGTATATATGCTGTGTTATTGGAAAGCATACATCTCCTCTCTGTCACCTAAACCAGTAAAACCCATAGACCACGGCAGAAGTATTATTGATGTAAAAGAAGACAATGTTAGTTCCTGTGAGCTTAAACTGCACCTGCAGTCTGAACAGCTTCATCCCCTCCAGATGTCTGGAGGCCTCGCTAGACCCACAGCCAGCACATCTATAACTGTCTCCTCGACTGCCCAGACTCTGGTGGATAACTGCCAGAAAGAAAGCAGAGATGCGGGGGGATCTGAGCCCTGCAGCCACTCATGCTGCACAAAAAGTGCTGAAAGAGGCCATAAGATGGCTTGTGTGCTGTGTCTTAATATATCACATCTTCAATCCAATCTGATGAATTATTCAGACGGTGCTATCTACTGTGCCTCTCACCTAAAACATCTGCCCTGCCAGCCTGTCTGCCAGGTCTGGCTTACACTCTGTTCTGTCACAGGAAGCTTTTAGTCTGCTGCTGTCCTGTGGTCTCTGTTACATTTAACCCCCTTCCTCTATCTCTGTTTCCATCTCTTGGACTGGAGGCATAAAGCACTGAGGGAAAGAGATTATGTTACTGTGTCAAGGATCTGACTGTACAACATATTAAAAAGAAAACAGTATCTTCTTGCTACTACTGTGCAAAGCTTAGGGTTGTCAAGGCTGGGGTGTGCATGTAACAAAGTAGCTCAAACGATGCGTCGTCCGACTATATCTGAAAGGCAGAAGTGTTTACAGCTGTTCTTAATGTTTCAGTCAGTCCTGAAAGTTACTTATGATTTCACACATGTTTGAACACATGAAAAGCTTAAGAGAGAAGTTCAAACCCTTTTTACGTTCTCACCTCAGCACAAGTGATAAGTTGCTGCATGAAGTGGGTTTGATTGTGGATTTCAGAAAGTTTCAAAAAGTGTAACATGTTGGCCCCCCTATTCTGATGTCAAAAATGTGTTTGGAGGGCACTTCTGATAAAGTATACTGTCTCCTTAAGTGTCACATAGACACCAAACACTTGACTACCTAAAGTCAGATGTTTCCATAAAGAAAATTTGGATCTGTCAAAGCCTTTGACTTTGGGGCGAGGAAGTGTATAACATCCCAACTCTGAGCTACATCAATATGGGGGGAACACCAAGCAGAAAACACAGAGCAGAGCAAGTTGCATTACATACTTCCAGACCATTAAAGTGAGGAGTGTTCTTGGAGGATAAAAGGTGCACACTCACCTCCCCCTGCACTGTTTATGGATTTTAGCAGAGCATGAAATGACTAAATACCAGCAGCACTCCTCCTCTCTGTCATCTTCCTTTGCACAGTTTGCATTTATAACTTTCAGAAAGCATGTCTGACTGAAAAGCACCCAGCAGGATTTCTGTCCAAGGTTACAGAAGAACAACTTTGTCAGTCAGTTAGGAGAGTGAAATGTCCATGTTTCAACCATTATTGTGAGTCAAATATCTTGCTGTGACCTACTTCTTGGTAAAGAATGGTACTGTACTTTAATATAAAGAAATGTGCAGATTGCTTACAGTGAGGCAATTAGACGCCTGTGATCAGAGTGTTACGAAAGGGTTGACTGAAAGGGTCAGTATCACCACCACCAGTATGAGAGTAAAGGGCACAACCTGGAATGCTCTGAGATATCAAATCACAGCAGTAGGGGAGGGACAGGCTGCTAAACAAGGATCGGTTGGAGGCTGATTCCATTAATCAGACCTACTCTAGGACTCCTGTCAGGAAGCCCACGACATATCCGAGCGCTAACAACAACCCAATGCACGTTTGCCGTATGTGACACCTTATAGTCCTCCCTTAGGTCCAGTGTCAGGAGTGTAGAGGTACACATAACTACAAGGATTAAAATAGAACTGTTTTATTAAACATGTATCATGCAAGGGGAAGCAAGCATTATGGAAACACACCCCGAAAAGATACATTTTGTGATTCTCACACCAGCACATAAGAAATGCTGACATATGTGTAAACATACTCCACATGGTTTCCCAATGCTGTTTCATCGGCTTGTGTACAGTTAAAATAAGACACTGCGAAAACAAGGCGAGGCTCCGGAGTGCTTCATACATATGTGACGTGTTTTAGTGCATGTTTCATAGAGGTAAAAAGGCAGATCTCTGGGTCTCTCAGACACTGGAGCAAACTCAGAGAACTGGCCACGTTCCATGTTCTCAGTCATTTCCCACATAGTGGCACAGTACTGGACTGGGTATAAACAGAGGGACCCGCTGTGCTCCCAGAATGCATGTTTGCAGAGTTCCCATCAGTGAGTACACAGTAATAGGACTCCCTGAAGGCCTGTATTTAACCTTTAGGTTACAAGTGGCTGGCTACTCCACAGCCCACCCCTCCTCTGCATCAGCTATTAACCCTTTTCTCACTCGCTTTAGTCAGAACAAACAGAAACAAAGATTATTTTGCTGCTGTGTTCAAAACTGAACTTTGGATCTCAACTTTAAGGCCAACATGCAAGAAAGAAAACAATGAACATTTCAGCAATGCTGATGAAGATCATGTGACATAATCTAAATCTCCAGGACAAGACCTACAGAAGATATAGTAGAAATGCCTTAAAGATAGCAGATTCTCCTTTTATAAGCCACAGTTTTGAAAAGAGCTTTCTTTTCTGTGTTCTACAAATGAAATAATTTGATGGCAACTGAATATGGTGTACACATTTCGAAAGCCTTTTTTTCAAGAGTAGAATATTTCAAACACACAAATGTTCCGCAGAGTAATTAGGGTAGACAACACTACACTATGTCGTAGGACTAGCAGTTTTTATTTGGCCCATGTTACTGCAGCAAGCATAGGTTTGGTCTTGGAAGGCAGCACGCAAAGCATACCTTGAGTTCCTTGAAAGAAATAACAGTATGATCCAAAATGTCATCCAATTCAGAGCTATGCACATGTCACATCGATTTTAGCCTGTAATTGAACACATACTTTGTTTAAACTTCTGTTATTGGCCTGAAATCTAAACTAAAGTTTGTGACACCAAGCCATATGGAGAGGAAATCAGCACATAGAAGAAAATCAAAAAGGAACATTTCTCTCTCTCTCTCTCACATACACACACACACTCACTGACAGGGAGAGAGTCAATGTAACTATATAAACAGATGAAGGCAATGCATCAGAGTATCCTAATGGTGAGAAAATGCCTTTGGGATATACTGACAAAACGGAAACGTGCATATGGGGCCAGCATGGGGGATTAAGCTGTGATGGAACAGTGTGATGCATTATGATTTGACGATTTCTTATTTGTCTTTTCTTGTCTGAGCAGATTTAGTAATCTGCAACAGGTTGCTCACTGGTTTGAGCAGCGTCACAGCACAGCATCATTTTATCCTTGATCTTAAATTCCTTTCAGCAGACTTGATGTAGAACAGCCCTGCATCAAATACATTTTCACTCTGCAAAGAAATGCTTCAGCGTTCCCGTTAAACTCTGTGATACTAATATGCAGGTTTCTCTGCGAGTAACCATTGCCATGAACTATATTTCTACAAAGAAGTCTGGATTGGAGGTATTGATATTACAGGCACCATGTTTTACCAACGAGCCAAAGCTTTTCTGACAGCATCATACAGGCAGTGCATTGTCAAGGCTGCCGGTATCCTGAATGCAACTGCCAGCTGTTTTCTTTGCTGATCAACCCAAAAGAAAACAGCAGGCCAAGGTCAGCACAGACAGGCTTTTCTCCTACAGCAGACGGATGAATCTCCATATGCGAGGCCATAAAACGAAAACTGTCTGTCACAAATGAGATAGCACGGTTGATTATATTCCACCCTCTTGTGGAATAATGAACCATCTCATAAATTTATGAAAGGTCCTATTTATTCCAGTTCTGTTGGGTTTTTGTTCATCATTTGAGGATCTGCGTCCGTAGGTGGGTTTCCATCCAACTGTTTTTATGCACATTCTTAATTTGCGCATAAAATAATGTAAAATAGAATGGAAATGCCCAAAATTTTAAAGAATCTCAAAATATTGCACAAAAAAAGTTTCTATGTTGGCTGAAGTGGAAAAATGGGAGCAGCAATAAAATCAAACTGTGCCAAAGTGCAATGGAAACACACTATAATAAATAAATATAATTTATAATAAATCCAACAAACCAACTCTCAATATTTACATAACGTTAGTGGATGAAAATTAGCATTAATTGCCCTTTTCTTTTGCAGATTCTCTCTGAATTCGGTTAAAGTTTGCACTACGTATGGATGGAAACCTACCTTATGTGAAAGCTTGGTTGGAATGGTTATTTCATGTCCAGCTGCCCTGTTAGTACATGCAAGACAGAGAGATGGATTGGATTTTCAGAATTATATCAAACTTTCCTGAGACCACGTACTGTAAGATGACAGCAATGCTGATTTTCAGAGGAACCACTCCACTCCAAAAAGTGTAAAGTGTGGCATGTTTTTCAATGAGGGAGGTGTAGATGTAATGTAAGAATGTTTTTGTAAGATGTAAGAATTTTTAAAATCCATATAAGACACATTATTATTCCATGTATTTTATACTGTGGGTCTTAAAACATTTCTTGGAGGAAACTTTGAATGTAAAATGAGTAAATAATAAAACGAAAGCCCACTCTAATGGTGGAAAGTAACATATATTATCTTGTTGCTTCACAAAACAGTTTTACAGTTTGTGTAAAACTCTAATGACACAGGAGAAGGAGCTTGAAAGCCCGTGCACACTCAGAAATAAGTAAAAAGAGTAAATAAAAATTGAATTCTGACAAACTTTTCCATTTACGGTTTCTATCCATTAACCACCCACCCAATTTGGCAATAAATTGTGCTGCCAGCAGTGTGTGGGTGAGAGATTTGAATTTCACACAATAACACCTGATGCTTCAGTCTTGTAGCTGCCAACATCCCATCATGAACCCTTAACCAGTGTCACAACACAAAAACTCCTCAACAATTTGACTGTGCTGGCTCTCAACTATCACAAGACAATTAGGACTTGTGTATTTATGTTCTTGTTCATCAGCTTCTCCACCCTCCTCTGGGTTCACACAAAGTTTCCAGGCTGGGAGAGGATCTGTGTGCCCTGGCTGCCACATTCACTAACTCCTATCTGTGGAAAGAGACCAAGCTCCCAGTCACAGGCTCACTCCTGATGAGCTGCGCCTCAGCTTAAAGAGTCAGACACATCCTTTATTTTTTTCTACATTACTAGAGACACTCACAGACAAGCCAGCGAGTCTTAAAATACGAACACACCCAGGTAAATAGCTGTGTTTCCAAAGATAATAAGTCTAAGACCAACATCTAAGGGTAGCTCCTACACATACACAATCGCCCACAAATACAAGCACAACATACACACAAACACACACACACGCACACACATAGAAGCTTGCACTCACACTGGGTCTTTAATGACCCCCTTGCCCTGCTATCACCTTGCGATAAAGACCTACTGGAGAGGGTGGAGGGCTGTTTCGTTTCAGCTCACACCCACTTTTCCCTTTAAAGACAGAAACTAACAACAAACCCCACAGAGGCTTAGTCATAAAAAGTTCATAATTCTCCAACAGGGAAATGACAGGTTATCCTGGCATCATATCAATAGGTACCCAGAACTGCAGCATACTCACATCAATGATTCATGAAGCCACGGCGTCGCACAGTTAATGAACACAAGGGTAGTCTCTGTAACAGCAGTACTTACGCTCTGTCCCAGAAACAAAAACTTCCGTCAGACCTAAAAAAAATGTTCCTTCAGGTGACACAGAGAGATTCCTCCTCCAGGAAGTTTTAGGAAAAAAATCCACAGAAACAGCAGAGTTTAAAGCTCTAGCAGATGACAGCTCTGAGTCCGCAAGTCCACACTCTCCCTCTCCCTGACACAGTGTCGTACTACAGCCTGCCTCTAACCCCTCGTCATACTGGAGCTCCTCCCTTCAGAGTGTGAGGAAGGGAGTAGAAGGAAGCTACACCTCTGCAGAATCATCTTGACTCACAACCAGTGTGCACATTTAATTCACACTTTAACAATGTGAATTTGTCTTACATTATTTATGCAGAGGGAATCAATGAGTAGCTTGGGACTTTTTCACTCTCTTCACATTCATTTCTAGTGTCATCTGTATGTAATTTGCTTGATTTTAACCTGTTTATTTAATAAATAAATAAAACAAAACAAGACAAATGAAAATCTTAAATGTGTCCCATGATTTTCTGGTCACAAGACTCCTGACTATCTGCTTGTGGGAAATTACAACCCCCTCTTGAATAAAACAGCTGACTAAGGCTACACAAAAAAAAATGTATGCAACATACTATGACGTGGCTCAATTTATAGTGTGAGCAGGAACTAAATGAGACAAAGTCCTAATCACAATTTAGATAGCCTTGGAGTGATTTTTTGGTTTTGTTTTAGCTCTCCTGGGAGTTGGTTCCCTTGTTATGGACTGCAGATGTTTGCCTCTCAGCCAGCTGCTTGCAACCATATTAAGGCTGACTTTAATTATTGTAATTGCCAGTAACGTCAAGCTACCAGAAAAGAAACCAAATCTATCTATCTTAGATCTCAGTCATCAATTAACTGCTTTCTGTGTATTTTGTATGAGTAAGAAGTTAAGCATCTTGAAAGTTAAAGCTACTTCAAAATCTTTGTTTTCTTACACAGCATGTCTAAGTATATAATCTATTTTAGTTGATAGATATGCCAACAATGCTTCTGAGAAAAACCTAAATACAAGAAAGCGCCAAATAGTCACTGAGAATAATAAGCCTATTACCATACCTACTGCTCGCTGCAAGGCTGCTACAGCACTGTTTATTTCAGACTTTATTGTACTTTGTGGTGGATCACATCCATTATGTGTCAGTCATGGTACATCTGTGAAAAACCTACTTTTCGGTACAAATGTGCACTCTTCCTGCACTTTCAGTTTTGCGCATGAAGGTTTACTTGTTCATATCTTCATAAGAACATTCTTTTCATTTTCTAAGTTAATCTATAACATCATAGATGCAGCAATCTGATTAAAATGTTGAACTGGATTTTTCCAGTACTATAACACTGGAAGTCTCCAGTGTTATAATACTGCCACCCTGCTGGCATAAAATACAATGAGTGCTTAAATATTTCCTGAAGATTTAACACTTTAAAGCTTCAAGCATTTCTCCAGAAATGTCAAATAAAACTATGTAATACAATTTATATAGATAGAACTCAATTATCTTAGCTTACTGTAAATCTATGACAAATCCAGCAGAGATCTACTGTACTGCAGGCTACATGAAAGGCAAATGAAAACACTAAGTTGAGCCACAAAGTAGTTCTAAAATAATACTCACAACACTGGCAAGGACAATGTTTTCAGGCCATGACACTGAATGTACAACAGAAGTGATGCAACTAAGTCTCAGAAGGGGCGTTTCATGAATTGTAATGGGGACACTCAGTTCCAATGAACCACATACTTATGGCATATTATATCATTCAAAAAGTTGTACTTGAAAACAGGGGTTTGTCTCTGTAACCCTAGTTTTGCAAACTTGTGCATTTAAGTTTGGCTCTGTAAGCTTAGTTTTGTAGAGGTGTACATTTAAGTTTCTGTTTGAAAACTCAGTTTTGCAAGTCTGTGCATTCAGACACAGGCTTGCAAACTCATCTTCTCCAAAAATACTCAAGCGTGTGTGCATGCATGCTTACAGATGTTTGACAGGTTTACTGCGTGGTATGTTTCGTACACAGGATAAAGACAAAGGCTATCCTTTGGGAGGGCGGGATTTCCAGCTTCTGACCAATCAGTGTCTATACACACCACAGTTGGCTAGTCAACACTATCAATCAAGGCCATCAAGTTTATGTGTTTTGTTGATTTACTGGTGGAGGCGGAGTCCATCTTTCAGGGTTGGATCTCTACATGTCTCTATGTTGACTTAGCATGATGCTTGACTGACGGTGTTGACTAGCCAGCAGTGTTGTTGCCAAAGACACTGAGTGGTCAGAAGGTGGAGATCCCACACTCCCTCTATTTCAGATAGACTGTTTCTTTTGCAAAACACTGTGTACAAAACATACCATGCAGTAAACCTGTCAAAAGTCTGTAAGCATGCGCGCACACATGCACGTAAGAATAATTTGTGAAAATTAGTTTTTAAGCCTGTGTCTGAATACGAAGACTTGTAGACAAAACAGTCTACAAAACTAAGCTTACAGATATAAACGTCACTGCACCAGTTTGTAAAACTAAGCTTACAGATACAAACATAAATGTACAAGTTTGCCAAATTAGGCTTACAGATACAAACATCACTGCACAAGTTAGCAAAACTACAGTTACAGAGACAAACATGAATGTACAAGATTGTAATACTACGGTTACAGATACAAACCCATTTTCAAGTACACCTTTTTGAATGATATAATATTCCATACTGCTCTGCATGTATGAGCTTGGATTTATTTGTTACCAGTATCTTAATATTAATAAAACTCATCTCAAATTTGTTCAATGTTAAAGATACATAATGGCATTACAGAGAGGAAAGGAGATGTGCATGTAGATTTGTGATAATATGCCAATGAATGTGCATCAAAAGCTCTGTTAAAGTGAAGTGCTACAAAATAACTTCATATGCCTTCTCCAAAAATATTTCCAGGGTAAACAGAGAGAAGTGTAAGACAGCAGGATATTGAGACGGGGACGCCTGTTTCTAAAATAGCAGATGCTAATTTTACACTTTAGGCAACTGCTAAGGAGGGAAACTCAGTGCCAAATTTGAGGTGCTGGGATTCTGAATGACGGCTCAGTGTATCTGTGCAGAGTCAATATTCCTTGCGGTCACCTGAGACGTACTTAGGCCACAGCAAGGATTACTCACTGGACGTCTTATTTACAGCCTATGTCAATCAGATATCCCCTTCCCTATTGGACTAGTAATGCACCTCTTGTTGAGTTGGACCACCTGCCACTGCCATGCAGACGACCTTTTGTAAACAATCCATAGAACATAAAGGACCCCTCCGGCGGACGTCTAAACATGTGGCTCGGACCAGTCAAAGAGGCCTTTTTCATTGCTCGTGACCTTGTTAATGTGGCTGTTCTCAAAATGTCGCTTTTCATTGCTTCTTTTCCCCCTGACTTCTACACAGAGTGCACCCCACCGGTTACAATTTGAAAACACAGAAAAGTTCTTTTGTTGAAAATGCTTGACAACTATGTTGGGGGACAATGGGACATTTTGTCAAGGGATGGATGAGGGTGGGAAATTAACATCAGCCACCATTTATCTTATATATTTCTATTTTCTATATAATAAAGCATGATAACAGTTAATTTAAACATGTGACATATTAAAAGCTTTTGTGATTCCTGTGGACCACTTGATGAAAATGCAAGTTTGATCATTCTCAGCATGTTTCACACACAGTAATGCTGACAGGTCATTCTATATAAATGAATAACAGTTGAGGAATTACAATGCTGCGATAAGACCTTGTGTTTCACATATTAGCTGAATGGAAATACAGCACACAGCAGCAACTAGGCTTTAAGAGTCACCGATGCTGAGAGAAGCACTGAAGACATCTGAGCAACCCTGGCCCCCAACTCGCAGCTTCATGTTATCACTTGTGTTCAGGGGGCTACACTGCCTGTCTCACTGAGATGAATCTCGGTTTCACAACGGTAATGTGTTTGTTAATACAACACGGTCCAATGTGTTGAAACACAGTAATTTTGTGGTTCATTTACCAGATAAACAGATGACAAAATAGCCATAAAAAACAACTTTGCTCACTTCCTCCTTCTTCTTTGCCTTTTATCTTGCAGCTATATATTACCAGAGTAATGTACAAGGAACTGCACATTTGAGGATAACATACGCTGCCTTTCCAGGCTACATATGGCCTTCTGACGGAACCAAGTGCTTTCCTCTGGAGTGCCAAACCTTTTGTTGTTTTTTTAGTATGAACACTGAGACCGTAGCATGTTCTCAGCATTAAAATCACTGTGAACAAGAAGTGAAATATATTTAACCTTTTAGCAAAAACACCGTTGTGCATCTTATAGGTTGTCAGTTGTTGCGTAATAACAGCAGGGTCATGGTCAAGACCGACTTCAAGCATCTGTTCAGTCATCCCAGCTACAAGAAAAATCTCAATAAACAAACTAACACTGGAGTTCTAAAGCAAAAAAACTGCCAAAGTCACAACTACTTAGTCAAGGCCTCACCATGTCCTCACACCACTTACATTTTCTCTTTGGCCTGATTTTTCAGCCTCAGTCTTAATGTAAAACCAGGCCACTATAAAACAGACGCTGATATTAGTACAAGGTTTGGCGGTTTAACCTCTTAACATACAGTTTTCCCCTTATGTAGCTTAAAGGTTGTTAAAATCATCTTACTCCACACTATCTGATGGTATCAGTGTGTTACAACTCTTCATTAAACCTGCATGATGTTGCCACTCTGTTCTCCTTTCATAACAGATTTATATTTTGCCCTTGAGAGCCCAGTTTCTCCATCTGGAACACACACACTTGTCTTTTTTGTATTCAGACCCAAGCCTCTGTTTTGTATGACAGTGTCATCAAATGAAAATATTTTACGTGTCTTCTGGAGATGTCTTATAATTTATTAATCTAGTAAGTCCAATTTCATGAAAAAAATTATATTGTCAAGCCGTTGAAAAGGGTCACAAAGCGGTGTGTCTTTGTGACCGATCGACCAACCGACCCACTTACTCACTAACTGACCGATTGGCATCATGACCTGCCATCAGAGGGGCCTCTGCCAGGTGGGCGGTTCCTCTGGCCTGAGGATTCGTCCCTATGGCCCAGGCAGGACGACACATGGAGAGGTGTCCAAGACACCTTTCCTCCGTGTTCCTCCCAGGCCGACCCATTTGGTAGCGAGACTGAGACGCCTCATCTGCCCCAGTTGTCCTACAACGGAGCCCAACATTCCCTTATTCCAACTTCACAAATGTTGCGATTTGCTGATTTTACATGTCTTATATGAAGTTGAACTAAATATCTTTTAAGATTTTTGGGCTTAAAAACTTTGTAGTGGGAATTCTTCACCGCTGTCCGACAATTTATAAGCCAAATGATTAATAAATTAAATCAAGGAAATAATGGTAAATGAATCAATAATGAAAATAATCATTAGTTGCAGCCCTACTTTAAATCTGTATTAAATCATAGTTTATCTTAAAATTCTTTTTAACAAAAAATAATTTGAAAAAAAATAAGTTTAAAAATGTAACCTGTTTGTAGTAAAGGTGAATGAGCTATCCGGAAAGGTACCAGCTGAGGTGGCACAGTGTGACCCACAACTGAGGTGAGTGACTCATTTTGGCATTGAGTGTGACTGGTTCAGCATGCTGGATGGTGTGTAATATACCTAGCATATGATCAATCACGCTCTTCTCAGACGGTCTGGCGTTTGTGGGATGTTGAGGTTTTTCATCCTGTGCTTTGTGTCGGCTTGGGGTCCAGACAATGATGTGGGCTTTGTAGATAATTGGCGGACTTTCAGGCGAAGACCTGGTCTGATTAGGAGAGATGGCGTTCATCCCACTTTGGATGGAGCCGCTCTCATATCTAGAAATCTGGCCGAGTGTATTAGTGGCCCTAAGCCACGACAGCTCAGACTTGAGACCAGGAGGCAGAGTTGCAGTCCTACATGCTTCTCTGCGCTTCCACAGCTACCCACCCTAAAGTCCATAGAGAGGATGTCTGCCCCCCACCCACTTACATTAATTAAATCAAAAGTAAACGGAAGAGGAGCTAAACATAAAAATCTAATAACAATTAAGTCCACCATTGCAACAGTACAACAAAATAGGAGAATTAAATGTGGACTCTTAAACATCAGATCTCTGTCATCTAAGGCTGTACTAGTTTATGATCCAATATCAGACTATCATATTGATTTATTTTGTCTTGCTGTGTCATGATTATTTTTTTACCCTAAGTGAATCCACCCCCCCCAGTCACATTAATACTCACATTCCTCGAGGCACAGGCCGAGGAGGTGGAGCTGCAGCCATCTTTGACTCAAGCCTAAGAATAAACCCTAAACCTAAACTAAATTATAACTAATTCGAAAGCCTTGTTCTTAGTCTTTCACACCCAACCTGGAAAACACTACAGCCAGTTCTATTTGTTACAGAGTACCGCGCATTCTGAATTGTTAACTGAATTCTTATCAGGTTTAGTCATTAAAACAGAAAAAGCAATTATTGTAGGTGATTTTAATATTCATGTGGACGTTGATAATGACAGCCTTAGTTCTGCGTTTATTTCATTAATAGATACGATTGGCTTCTGTAAGTGCACATAAACCCACTCACTGTTTTAACCACACCCTCGACCTTGTTCCTCTCTATGGCATTGAAACTGAACATCTTAGTCTTTCCAGAGAATCCTCTTTTATCTGACCATTATTTAATAACTTTTGTATTCCTATTACTGAACTACACGCCATACACTACATGTCTATCTGATAGTACTGTAGCTAAATTCAAGGAAGTGATTCCATTGGCATTTAATTCAGTGCCATATTTCAATACAACAGAGGACTTCTATGCTAACTTTAGTCCCTTCCAAATTGATCATCTTGTTGATGGTGCTGTAGGCTCACTGCAAATGACAGTCAACTCTATTGTCCCTTTAAAAAAGACGATAATAAGACAAAGGAGGTTAGCTCCATGGTATAACCCCCTAATCTGTAAATTAACAACAAACTTCATGTAAAACTTGAAAGGAAATGGTGTTCCACCAATCTGGAAGAACCACGTTCAGTCTGGCAAGGTAGTCATAAAATGTATTGGCTAATATTTATAATCAGTCATATCCTGTCTCAAAAAGATGCAGAAAAACTAGTCCATACATGTATTATGTCTAGACTAGACTATTGCAACTCCCTATTATCAGGCTGCTCCAAAAAGTCCCTTAAGACTCTCCAGCTGATCCAAAGTGCTGCAGCACGTTTACTGACAAGAACCAGATCATATTTCTCCAATATTAGTTTCTCTACACTGGCCCCCTGTAAAATCCAGAATAGAATTTAAAATCCTTCTCCTCACCTACAAAGCCCTTAATGGTCAGGAACCATCATATCTTAAAGAGCTCGTAGTACCTACTATTACCCCTGTGCTCCCAGAATGCAGGGCTCCTTGTGGTTCCTAGAGTCCAGAGCCTTCAGCTATCAAGCTCCTCTCCTGTGGAACCAGCTCCCAGTTTGTGTACGGGAGGCAGACACCCTCCTCAAATTTAAGAGTAGGCTTAAGACTTTCCTCTTTGACAAAGCTTATAGCAGGGCTGACTCGGGTGTGTCTCCTACTATTAAGTAACTACTAGTGCTTTACATCTCTATGTGGATCTGTACTGTGCTGCTGTGTGCTCCCTTTCCTCCTGCTCTCCCTCCCGCTCTCTCTCAACCCAACCGGTCGAGGCAGATGAGCGCCCACCCAGAGCCTGGTTCTGCTCAAGGTTACTGCCTGTTAAAAGGGAGTTTTTCCTTGCCACTGTCTCCTAGTGCTGCTCATGGTGGGAATAGTTGGGTCTCTGTAAATAAAAGGTCAGTCTAGACCTGCTCTATATAAAAAAAAAAGTGCCCCGAGATAACTTTGAAAATATGAAGCTGTGATTGTAACGACACAGGCAGCGGTATTACTCCACCATTTCTGACATCGTAGCTCTCCAGCAGAAAGGGTTTGTAAGATGAGTGCCCTCTGGAAGGGAGGTGATGCCAATGAACAATCCCTGGTGTGTGTGTGAAAGAGCTTTTCAGCTATATATGAGTCACCCCTGGTCCTTTCATTAGACTGTTCATACATACTCATTTTCTCTATGTCACCATCCTATTAGTCACTAGTCTTAAACCACCGATTCCCAATATTGCCAGTCACATGTCTACTACATCATTATATTATACAAGTGACTTATCACACACTCTTTGCTCTCTTTCAGGTGATTGAGCTGCACGTGATTATCTTTATAAAGAGAAACGTTTGTAGTAAGTTTGACTGCCAAACTATTTAGTGGATTAACAATTTGTCCAACCAGAATCAGTGGCACAGCTCCAAAGAAAGTAGGCCTGCTTGATATTCAACAGACACAGCAAGAGGAACAGCTCGGATGCTCCTCAGGTGGCCCTCCATGTCCGTGGCAGCAGCTCAACCTTCCTTTATCTTCTACCAAGGTCCTCCTCCCCCACACATACACCCCCCCACTACCACACACAGAAACAACCATGTCCTCCTACTTCCAACAGAGGGAAGATTTAATCAAGCAAATGTTTTCTCTTCTTGTGGCAAGAAATTAGATTTACCAGTTCAACAATGTTTATATAATTTCTCAAAGCTCATGTCATAGATTAAAGGAGTAGGAAATATGACTTTATATACCATAAGACCATATCAACTTGTCAACCGTAACTAGATTTTTTCAGATTCCATTTATACCGTTGCACATCTCCCTTTAATATCTCCAGTTGTATGAAATCATTGTAGTCAATGTTGTAAATAAATTATTCGACTGACTGTGTGGCAATATTGAAAATGAAAATTTTAAACCCATGCTTCTGCAAAATGTCAACTGTTCATGAGCTAAGAACACAGCCCTGTTTTCAGCTTTATGACAATGCATTTTTCAAATAATAGGTTATTAATAGGTTTTTAAATGTTTTTTGCATAAGAAGTAAGAGAATCTTCTCAACTGATAAAGGAATTTAAAAAATGGTTTGTAATGGACAGTGATGTATACAATATATACAGTATACAGTTTCTAAACTGAATGTCTGCAAGAATGAGTGGATTAATTGCTTAGTAGTCAAATAAATTAATTACAATAAAAATGTTTTGATAATCAATTAATCATTTAAGTAAAAGAAATTCTCTGGTTTGAGCTTCTCAAATGTAAGAATTTGCTTGTTTTTCTTTTCTTGATTTGAAAACAAAGCTGTTACATCAGAAAATAATTGGCAGATTAATGAAAAAAGTTGCAGCCCTACACAATATACAGTATACAAATATATAATACAAAATTACATGTGTTTTAAACATATGGCCCACCACTACCATAGGGGATGGACTAGTGTCATTAAGACCTGGAAGGTTTCAAGAGGATCAAAGCCAAATTTACCTCATATATCTACGACATATATATAGCACATTTAAAAAACGCAACATCATTTACACTCCACTGGTGTGGTAATGTCTTTCAGGTGATAATGTCGAAGGTGAAGATTACAAAGTGGGACATTTGCTTTAAGTTTCAGCTGTCTATTCATACGTCTGGGTAACCTATTTTACAGCAAATACACAATAATAATGGCCTCAAGGATAATGTGCTGTGTGTTCACTGTGTCTCAAATACCAATTAACTTCACTGTAAACATGACCCCTTTCCACATGGGGAAATCATACAATGACCCTGAAAGTACCACATGGTTCCTCTTGACTGGGACCCTTCACCAGCATATATCCTAATTCCCAAAGGGCTAATTAGATTGTGAATTAGAGATGTGTTAGTTCATCAAGCTGACTACAACAAAAGAGAAATATTACACTCCTAATGCACTGTGTACTGAGGGAAATTACCTTATGAGGAGAGTGAGTGATGACTGAAAACACCTGGAAAATCTTGAGGATGAATAAATTATAAGGCCATCTACATGTGAGGCAGACAAGACCATGAAATATTAAGTTAGCTCTGAGATATAGTGCAAGAGTTAAGGTTAAACAACTCCAGAAAAATCCCCTACATTTACAACCAACCCAATATAGTCCTGTGCTAGAACTACACATCCCATTAAAAGACAGTGACAAAGAAGGAAAAGTGTTGGGCTAAGCATCAACGTAATGCACCGTAAATCATTGTTGCATTTCTGAAACAGTCAAAAATCTGCATGTAGATAACACCCACCACATCGTTCATTTTGGCTACATAACTGTCATTGTACACGCCCGGTTTTTGTACAGCAGACGTATCAAAGTGAGACATATGTTCAGAGGAAGTAAGATAAGTAAGTATCTGATGCAAATCTATTTGTTTAAAAAAATTACAAAGTACAACAGAGAAAAAAAAATCTAATTTAAGTAAACAAAAAAGCTGACAGTACTCTCTGATCATAAATGCACAGGAGACGAGAAATCACTTCACACCAAAGGTAATTGTAGCTTTCACCGACACATGCTGATTTACCTCTGAGCCAGTACCGGGATCCGTCTCATCTTTACCATGGAAACCAAAACCATACTACAGTATATGCACACACATTGAGGGAGCAATTGCCATGGCATCCAGCACCGCGGCGGCAAGAAGCTTTCAGCAACCAGACAGATTTACTCGGCAGCTAACCGGACAGTCAACCTTCTGTCTATCACTCCCTATATGACTCACTCTCCTCCTCTCTACTCCCTTCTTCTTGTCTTTTTTACAATTAGTTAATTTTGTCATGAGCCACAAGAATTACCTTTCATCAGCAGAGGACAAGGTCTTGCAGTGCTCAGTCAGTCGAGTCTGTGACAAAATAGAAGCTCTGCAGGGATTCCGAGAGATGCCCAGTGATGCAGCTGAGCCGGCACTGCACGCACGCATCCAGCATCTATCACCACCAGTGAGAGCAGCAGCAGCATTAGCAAATCGGAAGGGGAAGGGAATATTAAAAAACCAGGAGAGGGGGTTGCTCTATCAGCAGCAGGAACATTACATCATAGCCTCTGTGGAAGGGTGGGAGAGGAGTGGACGGAGGAAGGGAGGTGCTCCTTGTAGCAGCACTCTCTCTGTCACTGCTGAGCTCTTTTCCGTACATGCACTAGACCAAATTTAATATTTATGATCTGGTAACTGTAAAATACCCTCAGTGGTTCAAGCAAGAACTATGAGATAATTAGATCGACTGTTCTTAATTGTGTACCATCACTGGGGTTTGTCAGAATGGATATAAAATGATTTACACTATAATGTAGCTCATCCCTTTGGGGCAAAGGCTGTGTGTATGTGTGTGTGCGTGTGCACAGGAGCCCACACAATGTTCATTCTGTGCAGTAATTTGATTGCTTGATCAGTGCTCAAAAAGAATGCTGCTGATATTCACCCTCTGAAAAAGGTCATCTGAGATTCCTAGCGGCAGTTGTGAGCGTATAGGTACAATTGTTTTGACTTAACATCTGCACATAATGATTATATTTGAACTTGGTTGTCACAAGTAATTTGTCAAAACCTGCCCTGCAAATATGCCCATACTTTGAGCACACCTGGGAGGCAGAGTCTGACCATAATGGGACGGATGTAATGGCCGCCTCTTCCCAGTGGTCAGCTGTTAACCACCTACACCCTGGCGCACCACAGACCTCCGCCACCGACAACAGTACTCACAGCAATGGAGTCAGAACCACACAATCTCAATGCGTCCTAACAAATAAAGACACCCACAAGTATGTACATACTGTCAAACCAGTTGTTGTGAGCACAGTGCAAAGATCCCTGGTCTAATTGGAACTTTCCCCACTGCAACGCTTAAAACTGTATTTTGAGATTAACATAGGGGACTGCAACATTTTATCAAGATCAACATTATGACTGCTGTATTTTATTTCTGTCTTACTGCTGCTCTGCATGTCTGCATGTGTCAAAAAATTGTTATAATCAGTATTGCTTGGCTGAGTTCCATTGCTCCGTGTTGCTGTATCGAATAGTGGATATTGTTGTATGCTGTATTATCGTACTAATGTTTTGATTTCCTGTTGCTCTGCATGACTTGTGCTGTCTTGAGAATGCTTATTTAGTTTCTGGTGCTGTCTTCATGGCATCTTCTGTCTGTTAATTTTAACCAACACTTCAGTCAACACCTCGCTCAAGGACTGAAGATAAAAATTATCCAACTGGCTAACACTGGCACATTTACAGAAACGTGAATTAATGGGTGTTGTTCAATGAAAATGAAATTAAACTGGCGATTGTTTTCTCAATTCACTGATTAACGATTAGGTCTATAAAACATCAAAAAATAACAATTTAGCCAGCTTGCAAATTGCTTGTTTTGTACAACCAACAATCATCATGCGATCATTGTTTTAGTTTGACATTTTCTGCATATTTGAATCTGAGCCAATATCATGAAATCCTGCAGTTTCCAGCACAAGCTCTAATATACCCACCATACGCTACCGGCTCATCACCAAACATAAGAAAGACAAGCTGAAGCCCCAAATCATTTTAGAATGGATGGATTGTTCAGACCCAAACCTAAATCTAATTACTGCAAAAACCAGTTGTTATTACTTTTACTAGTAATAATGATAATAATTCCAATCTGTAATGTCTAATGTATACAGTTGCACAGCAGTCCATAGATAAAGTTAACAGGCTGTAATGCATTGTGTAAAGGGACTGTAGCTGTGTTATAATACAGTGTGACATCGGTCACAGCCGAATTAAATTTAAACTATCTATTAGATAAATGGGTTTCAGAAAGATGTAAATCTGTTGTTCATAGCAAGCAATCAATGTTGTCAATTAAACAACACAATAATCACAAAAATCTAACCCTTCATTGTGGCTATGCTCAAGTATTAGCTATAGATCCAATTTAAGCGTAACCACAGGTACAGTACGGAGACTATGATGAAGACCAGGTTGTACATATGCTTTGATAATGTTTTCAATGATAAAGCCACTCTAATAAAGGCTTTTAAATAATTGTCACAGTTGCAGTGTTACTGTTTCCCTCCTCGGCTGGTAAACTTTTAAGAGTTTCTGAAAAGGATCTTAAAGGATTTATTATTGTTCAGAAAGGAGGCTATGGATAAGCGATCACTGACAAATTAAAAATCAGAAACACCGTAAATGATTAGGCCTAAATAAAACAAATGTTGTTTTACTCCAACCAGAAAACTCAGAACAGTGATCCACCAATATCACTTGCAGATGTGACCTTCAATATAATCTCAGTCACAATAACCCCAGAAAGAGGGAGGAAATAAAGGAGCACTGTATGTGCGGCAAAGACATTAAAAATCAGTCTGCTCTTTTGTCTCCCGTTTTAAAATGGAGCATACAGAATTCCTCACATGCCAAGTATTGTAGGTTGGCTGGAATTCAGACTGTACTCGAACGAGGCTGTGTGATTTCCAGTGTGTGATACTTTCAGTGGATGACGCCTGAGGAAGTAGGATACCCCAGAATGTAAACAGCACTCCAGATGGACCTGACCTTTTCTAACAAAAATCGGCTGAACCCCTTATGACCGCAGGGGACAACAGCCCTGAAAAATTATTGCTGCAGCACACAGACTTTCATTCTACTTTCCCAATGAAAAGCCTCTTTCCCAAACGAGCTGCTCAGATTTACTGCTGCAAACAGATTCAAGCACTTTATTGCAAAAGTGAAAAAGTACAATGAAAGTATTGAGAGACAAGGGAATGACCTTGACATGAGACTGCCGTGCTTTCGAGGAACACGAAAAGCTTTTTCTGTGGTTTTAAATAAAAATGGAAGATATGCTGAATGTAAGTATTAAAACACAATTGGATGTCAAATTTGGACAAACCAATTATGAGTATCAGACAATAAAAAGGCACACATGTGGTTGACTGATGTTCCCATTACAGCACGTTCATTGTGTCTGAAAAAAGTTCACGGAATATATTTAGGATATATTTAAAATATATCTGCAGCTTCTACTATCAATGGAAGCACTGAGTGAACATTTCAAATTAATATCTCTCTAGCCAAACATCTCTTAACACTGCTACTGTTCATAGCACTATTACATAATTAATAATATAAATTGGGTTTGCATGTATTAGACGTATTGCCACAAATTAACAACCCTTCTTTTGTTTACCACTTACAAATGTTAAAATGTATATAAGCAGGCATATATGCATGTTCTGAAAAGCCGTAGAAGCAATCTTTTTTCTTAGTCCAATTAAAAAAAAAAAAATCCCCTGAAGGCTTAGGTGTCAATGAATTACTGAAATTTTCCACGTGCAGTGATACATTGTGTTGATTGATCACACGTAGCAGCAGCATCCTCAGTCCCTTCCCCCCTACCCGGGGGCCCACGGGCCTGCTTCTGAAATTAAAAGGTCAAAGGTGATTGGCTGTCTCCCTTCTGTAGCCACTGAACAGCAGAAGGAATAGTCAACCATCATGACATACACTGTCTCACATGCGGTAGAAGATGCAGAAGTGATATTAGCACTAGTGTAGCAATATCAGGCCTCACACAGCTATTACTCGTGCAGGAAAACACAATATCATTAAGGGTGAGATGGTTAATGCAATGCACAAACAGACATAGCCCACTTTGTTCATAGGATTAGTGAGCAACAGAGCTTTTTGTACGTAGTGAGAGGGGTCTAGAAAATCCAAACAAAGGATATTAATAATTGCTCTCATATGACATTGGTATCATTTTATAGCCACAATGTTCTGCTACACAAAAGACAAAAATATATTTTCTTTCAAATGTTAATGTTATAAACTGGTACAATGATTTTCACATTAAAATGTGGTCCGTGCCAGTTGCAAAATTAAGCAACCCAATAAAGTTTTCACAAGTTCAAGCTTCAGACCCTAATGGGCTTGTTCTACTAACCATTGGTTATAAATGTTAGCTATCTTAACAGGTGATTTCAGTCATCATTGAACTCTGGCTTTTGTCAAATAAAGACAAAAAACAAGCCCTACTGTATGTCAAATCACAAACTATAAACATAGGCCATCAGCAGATAGTTTAGACATTTGTTTTTTTGCAAAACGTGTCCAGTACAGTGACCTCTGTGAATAAACAACCCTATCTTATGCAAACCTCTTGTCTTGTTAACTCTGACCACGTCCATGTGCACAGCACAACACGTCCCAGCTTACAATTGCCTTGAAAGTTCAAGTGCAGTGTTGATTCTTGGTGGGATCTGCAGTACTAGAAAGCTTTTTATATTCTCAGGGGTGAAAAAATATTGCTTAATGGATCTTTATTTCTGACCGCTAGCTTATGTGCAGATGTCGTCAGTAAAAAGATGAAGAGCAGCAGTTGCATTTTATTAATTTGCCTTGGAATAGTGATCTTAAGCCACAGCACATAACACTTACAGCTGAAAGATAACAGAGCCCCACCCTTGGCACCTTTCTCCAGGGTCTCAGGAGCTCTGATACAGCTGCACTGATAAAGCTCTGACAATGTGGGACATTCATAAAATCCCATGTTTGGTATTTGAGTAACGTGTTCGAGTAAGGTTAAACTTAAAACAGCACTCTATCAACATTAATTTTTTTCTATCTTTAGTCAATGAGGGGGCTGGAGGTAATTTTGGAAGTCACAGGTGTTCCTTATATGGATGCTTTGCTCAGCAGACACAGTTGAAACAGGTGTATTATTTTTGAGGATGGTGGGCTAAGAGAGGGAATGACACACGTCTATATGGCGCATGACCTTGACCTGTAAATTGTTGCAGGTGGAAAACATTCACTTAAACATGTGGAAAGTTTTCTCTTTTTTGTGTGTGAATGGGGATGACAGTTATATGTGGACTATTTCCTCGCCCAAATAGATTCATTTACATTTGTAGCAACTCAAAATAGCTACGACACTGTTCTGGAAACCCCTGATATTAGTGAAATGGTATAGGATTATGAGATCCGTCCCCTCTGCTGCTGATCTAAGAGGCTACAGGTAACCACTTTGGGATTTTCTGTTACAGCACTGCCTAACCAGTCACCTTGTTTACTGACACTCACTGCAGTATCATGTTCTACGTTACCGCGGCAACACAGCGATTATGTTTGCCTCTCCATTCACTTCCCACTCTCGTCCCCCCAAGAAACACTCTTCTTGTCACCACACTGAGTTGACAAAGCAGGCGTATTACAATGAGCATTGTTATACTGATCTAAAGAAAGCTTAGAGCCCCTTGGCAAGGTGAACCGGGCTACATCCTCAGATCACCATGTCTATCGGTTTGTAAAAAGATACAGACATTTAAAATGATTTTTTAAAGTGATGTGACCGAGTGGAGCACAAGCTCCTTAACATTAATAATAGTAAACTGGAATGTTGCTTTTATAGATATATCCTCATTTGACCAGGTTCTATTGAAACATATAGATTATACATTCAGTACACACAATTTAGAGTTTTAAAATAGCATGCAATTACTGTACTTCCTGTATTGAACACTTACAGATGAAAATCAGGATAAACTATTTGAAAATCGATTGCAGTGATTTCAGCTGTTTTAATTACAACCAGAAACTGCTGGGATGTCCATAATTAATGTGAATCTAAAAGGATAAGTAATAATTACTTTATCTAGCCATGATATTTGTCCTGGCACTAAGGATAAGCAGTAATATACCATTACTGTAGTATGACATTGATCTTTGGGCTCTGGTTAGGAATTTTTCCCAATTTCAAACTAGGAGGAATGACAGATGAGTGCATCTGATTTCCAGGTTAAATAGAGTGTACTGTCCCCTGCACTCCTCAGCACTTCACAAACTACACATTATTCTGTTTTTCTTGAGCAATGGTAATTTGAGGGCTCTACTTAAAAAGCAGGTATGTCGGTAACACAGTGAACTATATGCCCATTGCAGTCCTGTTTATTTGCCGCAAGCACCTGTCTGCCCCACCTCTAATGGCAGGGTGTAATTCCAATAAAAAAGCAAATCAGCTGCCTCAGTTTGAAACGTTAGATCACAGGAGGCACACTTCTGATCAACACCTGGGAAGATTCCTTACTGTCTATTTGAAAAGTCAAGTCATAATATATGTGTACTGTGATTATTAAATGTGAGCTGCTGTGTAAGACTCAAAAGATGAGCTTTGCTACAAACATCTTTAGAAAGTACTCTGATATGCAGAGCGGCACTTCTTAGTGCACCTCTAAAGCAGTTAGCTGATCAATTGAGGACATAATTACAATTTTCACAGTTGGCGAAGGTTACATATGATTAACTATGGCAATAAGTGCTGTAGCATCTCATTTCACGCATAGGTTCATGCACTTAGCATCTTAAATAGACTAGGGTGTTGTAAATTTATACATTTCAATGAGGTTTACCACTGTTTATTATATACTTATTTTTATGTTATAGGTTATTTGCACATGAAACAGTATCGTCTCACAGTATTTAAAAGAAATACAATAATGGCCATATTGCATTGGTCAGTAACTGTACAGTCTAACATCTATATATAAATATTAAACTCCAGTGATCCATTTTTATAAAATGAGTTGAGGCAAACACTTCAGGAGGTACGATCAGTAGAGGCAGCCTGCTATAATAATACAATGTACACCGATCAGCCATAACATTATGACATGGGCAGCCTGACTGGTCCCCATATGCAACAAACTGTGACGCTCTGTGTGTTCCGACACCTTTCTATCAGAACCAACATTTACTTTTTCAGCAGTTTGAGTTACAGTCGCTCTTCTGTTGGATCGGACCACACGGGCCAGCCTTCGTTCCCCATGTGCATCAGTGAGCCATGACCCTGTCGCTGACCCTGTTCACTAGTTTTCCATCCTTGGACCACTTTTGGTAGCTACTGACCACTGCAGACCGGGAACATCTCACAAGAGCTGCAGTGCTGGAGATGCTCTGACCCAGTTGCCTAGCCATCACAAGTTGCCCCTTGTCCAAGATGCTCACATCCTTACGCTTGCCCATTTTTCCTGCTTCATCACCTCAACTTTGAGGAAACATTTTACTTG
>JAVQJF010058543.1:0-31180 GCA_036023855.1 Gadopsis marmoratus
GAAACCACTACACAATCAAGGAGACACGAGGGTAGCAAAGACAGGACACCAACGCAGACACAGGACCAAAAGCAATAAACACATGAAACACAGTCACACACCCAGACGGGACATAACACATCCATCCATCCATTTTCCACCACTTATCCGGGGCCGGGCACTATATAAATAAAATGTAATTGTTTTAATTTTGCAGTGCACAGTTTTCCTATGCAATTAGGAATTGGTAACAGTAAAACTTATAATAAACTTATAACAATAATAATAATAATAATAATAAAATTAATTAATTAAATTAATAGTTGTAAAGTCCAATCAAAACTTCAATAAAGTGGTTGTCAGATAATCATGAAGAAAGAAGGACTACATTGTAACTACTCAGAATGATGAACAACAGACAAACTAATTATTAAGTAATTAATGAATGACTAGCTACTAGTAGAGCCAATCAGGAGTGACTTGTGAAGGAAGAAGTCATTATACCGATTCACGGTTAGCAATGAATTAATCACAATGATTATTTAATAAAGTATCTGACTGTTCTTTAGTAACTATGTAGCTTTCAGTTTGGAAATATTCAGGAAGTTCTCATTAACAACTCAGGTCATTCCTGATTTGTTCCTCTCTCATTCCTTACTAACTCACATTTTTGTGAACCATATTGTAGTGTTACCCCGGAATCATTGTAGACATTTGAGATGTACCCACTTTTACTTTTTACTTCCAAATAAAGTAGTTTAGATTCCATGAGAAATTGGTCATAATGTATATATATATATATATATATGCATACATTGGTATTGTTGTATGTCAGATGATACAAAGAAAGTGCAGTGCAGCAATAAGATGTGTAAACAGTGTCACCGTGTCAGCATCAGTGATATGAGAGCACTGATATGTTTATGTTCACAAACAAATATCGGCCACTTGTTTAACTTTCAAATATTGACATGGGTTTTGGCCTCAAATATCTGTCAGGCTATAGTTAAGGCTTAACTGTTGTTTACAGTCTGATCGTTTCTTGCCCCATCTGTGATGTCGCAATGTTCACGGATCTCTGCAATGAATTTGGTATGGACAATATCATACCTTGGGATAGCATAAGTGTGGAATTTTGAGATGGAAATGCGCAGGGACCCTGATTAAAAGGGCTTTACGCACATTTACAGATACCACGAAATAATAACCAAATTGTTAGAGTTAGAGTTTAAACTATTCCCCCATTTAAATGTGTCGGCTGGAGGTGATGACAGCTTAAAAAGGTTCAAATGTTATGTTCTTCTCTCCTGTAACAAAATGTGCACCAAACAAATCATTTAACTCCGTTATTTGATTCTATGTAGCCAGTAGTAAAAGAGTATAGTTATATTAAGCAAATGTGCTTTGGCTAGTGATGGGAAGCAGATTTCTCTCTGAAAAAGATAATGTACTGTAGATAGAGCCAAACTCTTAAAAAAAAAAAAGAAAGAGCCTTGAGCTTGTTAGGCCAAGTAAGAGTTACTGCGGAAGTGTAACCTGCATCATTTATGTGATTAATTCTGCTCTTCACGGTCATTAAAATGTGTCTTGCTTACTGACAACACTGTAATTCTCTCCTCTGTTTGTTGTCATGACATCCTCATCATTTGTCTGACATGCTTCTTCAGTATACAGGCTGTCATTCTTTGTCAGGCTTTGGTGACACGGTGAATGTGTGTGTATGTATATATATATATACAGTATGTGTGTGTGCGTGTGTGTGTGTGTAGTGAGGGTTCAAGACTAGAGGGAGAAAGATGCAGACAGACAAATGGACAGAAACAGACCCACCTCAGCAGAGACAAAGAAATGACCTTTATTTGTCCTTGTGAACTGCTTTAACGGCACGTGGCGGTAACGGAAAGGAAGGCACAGATAAGGATGGCAACAACGAGAGGGAGAGAGGGACTCTAAGAGAGATAGTGAAAGAGGCAAAGATTAAAAAAAAGGGCATACGGGAAAATAACGAAAGAAAAAGAAAACACCAAAAAGCGAAAGAGGGCCTTAGCAGCCAGACAAATACCTCTCTCCACCTGTAATCACCTCCTGCAGGTCAGCTCCTGCCTCGCCTTGAATCGCCACAATCCTCCAACTAACATTGAGCCAAGCCATCAAGCGGCTATCTCTTCTTCTACCTCCCCTTCCCTCTTTTCTCTTCTTTCTCTTTACACAGACAGAAAATACCTTGATGTTTTTCCAATAATTGGCAGCAGAGGTTGACTTTTTTTTTCACCCCCCCCCCCCCTCTTTTTTCTGTTTATCTTTTTCTCTCTCTTTTTTTTTTTTTGCTCTTCCTCTTCCTTTAGAGATGAATACTTGGCCCGGGATCAAAGGCAGACCCCAACCGGCCATTCTGGCCACCACAAAGGGGCGTTGGGCGCTGGCGAGGGTCCAGGTGCTGCACATGGCAACATAGCCAGGGACAAGCCATGCAGATGGGGTCTGCTGAGCCCTTGTCGCCTCCACCCCCACTCCTGTGTACGAGAGGTCAGTGGCTAAAGTATCAGAGCGTGTGCTTCCTGTAAGATGATCTACACTTGTGCGACTGACTCCCTTTTTTCTTCCATCTGTCCTTTCCTTGTGCTTTTGTTTCTCTCCGTTGGTTTGTTTACTTCCTGCAGCTGCCCTGTCTTTGTTTCTTTCCACACACTCTTCTTCTCTGACTTCACATGCTCTTCTTTGCTGTTCCAGAGTGCAGATCCGAGAGAGAGTGGCGGCCTGTGCAGTGGGAAAAGAACCAGCTGAGGTAAACATCTTGCCCCCGTGGACTGAACCACGTTTGAATGTTTGAGAAGACGCGGCTACAGTTTAGTCGAACAATTCCCTCTGCCCTCAACAGCCTTTGTTTAAATATATAAGTGCTACAGCCAAGTCCGATGTCTCTGAGGCCAGTACAAATAAACTGAGGTGGAGGATACAAAAAGTGGGATAGATAAAACAAATTAACAAGCCCTCATAGTCCAAATGTATATGCAACACCCAGCTTGCTCTTCAACTCCCTAATCTGACACGTTTGCGGAATTTCTCTGAGGATGATGTTACTGAGTCAGAACAGAATTGTTGGACTCTTGAATTACAGACCAATTGCGATTCACTTCATTAAATTCTAACAAGTGATGTGAAAAGACCACAGTAAGAACCTTCTTTGCTCACCGTGCACGTCAAAAAAACAACCTCCTGTCAGACCCTTACTCATAAATTTCCAATACAGTTTTCACAGTATACACCCAAACAGGCTTGTGAGTACCTGGATCCATTTTGACTGGACATGCCAGTCTTTCCCTTTATCATGCCATGCAAGGTCTTTAAGGGAATTAATCAAACACTCTGCATGTTGTCCTTTTTGTAACAAACTCCTGTATTTCTTGTTCTTGTTTTCATTCATTTTTGTCACATAAAATGTCTAGTTTACATATTGAGCACTCGTACTACCCTGATCAACTTACAGAAAAGTGCGACAGTAAAACATGTGATAGGTTCAAATGATTTCAGTAAAAATTACATGACACAATCTTAAAAAAGGGTTTTGTCAACGTTCAAATGACACCAGCAGAAACCTCCAGGACGTAAAGGAGCGGACGTAAAGTTTCGGGAGAGAAAAAAGACAACATCGGTATTTTTCCACACTCTGCATGCTGTCATGCATTAATCCCCGGCTTCAGCCATATGTTTAAGATTAGATGTACTTTTTGTTAGACGAGAACACAATCAACAAAGTTCTGCTGCTTCCCTGCTGGTTATGAATCAACTGGGCTCCGTCCACACCCTCTCCTTGTGGTCTTAATTCTATTAAACACTATGATAACAGCCATCACATGTTTGAAGAATAACATGTTTACTGAATGAATGATGGTATAATGAATCATATTAATCTTAATGTTAGCTGACATACAGAATGTGTGTTCATTACTGGACATTAATGGGTTTAATCTGCGGATCACCTGAAAATAACTCTCTCTGGCTCTCTTTTCCTACATTAAAGAGTAGTTTTAAATCTGGGCCCTATTTTTACAAATGTTTGGAGTCTAAATGACTAATACTTACCAAAACATTTGGAATTGGTCCAGTCGCTCCCACCGGCATCCGTGAACGGGCTACAATGGCTGCGACGTAAAAAGTCTGTCCGTTAACAATGGTTGTTTTTGCCACTGACAGGTTCAGATTGTTATTCTAAGGGTCTGACAACATTATGGAAAGGGTCCCTACAGAGACACACCGTTTGGTAAAGAGTGATAACCCGAAACATAAAGTCTCGCTCTGAAATCACGTGAGAGGTTGTGTTGTTGCAGGAAGACAAAAGGATCTTACTCTTTAACAAATCGATCTATTCACAGATACCTATTTGTAAAAAATAGGGCCCAGGATTAAAAATACCTTAGTTTCCCTTTAGCATCTTGCTTGATGCTACAGAAGCACAATGCTAACTGCCAAACTGCCAAAGTGAGGTTTTTGTTTTGCATGCAGCGTCGGTGAATACTAATTATCAATAATTAAAGTGATCCCAAATCATCCAAACTTTAATGCTGCATTAATGATGGCTAACATGCTATCAAACAATTCCCTATTTGCACATCCAACAGCCACAGAGCAACATCAGCATTCATTTGAAGCTGTGTTTCCGTCCACAGTACAAATCAAATATTCACTCTGGTGTTAGTGCAATTATCTGTGGGTTTGTAACTATAAGGAACCGCTTTCACGTTACATTTAGTCACTTGATCCATTGTTGATATACACATTCTGATTAGTGCAGCTTTAAAGTGATACTCAAAGCAATTAAAAGGTAGTATTTGTTTCCTCTGTCATACAGTGAGGCAGTGGTGATCTTAGATTTTAGTGACAGGTTTTCAAAGTAGAAACATTATCAAAAAGTCCACGATATCACCCCAGCAGCATAATACACTTCTCAGCTGTTTTTTAAAAACACTGCTCCAGCCTCAATCCACAGGCACGACCCTGTCGAACTTAGTAGGATGTAACCATCTTTTTTATATAATCTGATCGTTACTAGGCTACGTAACTGCAACAAATTTGTCTAATGTCATGAAGTAAATGTGAAAGACCCAGACACAATGAGCTACCGGTGATCGCAGCATTAGGAGATAGTCAAGATCTGAAAAGATGCCATGTTTCCGATCCTTTACCTGGCTCAGATTAAGGACATAGATTTGAAAATAATTTGATTTCGTTCGCAAGACTCAATCAAGGTATCACTGTGTTAAAAGCATAGGTCCACTGTATGTAGTTCAGGTAATGCTAGCCCCCTGCCGTGGGGAGGTAAATAAAGTCAACCCAATAAAACAACATGACAGATTTAATGTGACCATTATGGAAAAAGCTGTTAGCTCCAACTCAGATAATGGCCCACTTATCACAGAAAGCTTACTAATTAAAAGAGGAGGAAAATTATAATGTAGATACCTAAATAGGGTTAACTGGTTGGTTATTTAGCTTCAGTGGTAACGTCTTGGCTGTTAGAAAATTATGAGCAAAGAAGTCTTATGTTGTTTTTCTGTAATAATGGGCATTATTTCACTTTTACGTGTTCCTCCTACAGAGAAAATAGGCCTGATCTCTCCCTTTGTGGTTGCTCCAACTGCTCACTTCCACCACCCACACAACACATTTTCCCAGGCAACAATGTTCCTCCAAAGTTTACACACAATAAATAACGATATGCCCAAAGCAGTTAGCAGTGGCCCCGCTCTCCGTTTCCTGGCTGGAGTTGAAATGAAATGGTAATTTTGACTTGAGGAGGATTTCAAAGGGATGGCCTCTACTTTTCATCTTGGTGCATACCACGAGCTCGCCGACACATTCACGCTGGGATTTGAGAAAGAAAAAAAAGGAGAGGAGAGAGAGAGAGAGAGGAAAAAAAGCAGAATTTTCTTTCAGAATTTCTATGAACTTCCTTCTTTCTTTTTTTCGGCCATCTCCCCACAGAAAGAGAGACGTAGCGTTGCTGAGATCTCTTCCCCAGATGGACAGCATTTATATAAACAACCGTCCCTGGTTCAGGGAGCATTTGATTGATGTGTCATTGTCTAAAGATTGTTTCCAGGCATTTGAATAGATAATTTGGGGTATTTGATGTAGACATTTTTCTTCAAAGGTCAGTTGTGGGGGTAGAGCAGGGGTGTCCTCTATCTCCCATGCTATTTCTGCACCAAAGGCTCCAACCAGCCTGTCTGCTTTTTCACAGGGGCGATTGACTGACACTGCTCAAGATTACAAGGTGGTTTCCAAAACCCCATCTGAGATCTGCTCGCTAGCTCTGTTATGCAAAATACCTTTGTCTCAAACAAAAGACCATAACGCTGTGTGGATGTGTCCTGTGCCTATTTGTTGTCTAGGTCGGCCTCCAGTGTTGCGGTGAGATTGGAGCGAGACCAAAGATGCAGCAGAAGGATTGGCCAGGAACTCCATTATCTCGGCAACAAGGAATGAGAAATGGAATTAAAACACCCAAAACAAGGTCTGTCACACATCAGCAGCCCTGGCTCCCATCTTCCCATGTATATAACACCTTATGCTACACGAAATCCACTCTGAAAATCAAACTAGCCTCCAACTTTGTACAGTATCTTATTTCCTACATCACACCCTTGCCGGCGCTGACCCAGCAGCCACAGCAATATCGAGGGTCCACTTTCCTCCTAGTCGGCTGATCACATTCCATTGTCAGTCAGCCATGAGGGAAGCGTCCGGGGTGACAAAAGCAGGGTGTGAAAAAAAAAAAACACAGTAGTGTCTTCATTATCTCCTAGTTCTGCGGCCCGTGAATGAGGCCAGGGTTAATTGCTGCTGATTAGACGTCAGTACGCATGGCTGAGTGAGCTTACAGATCTCACTGAGGGGCCCACAAAGGGAATAGAGGAAAGGATGAGGTCGCTTAAAGACAATGATGTGAATCAGTGTCAAGTGTTCCTCCTCGGTGGGTTTAGCTTGTTGGGAAGCAGATAAGGATTGTAGATGAGGCAACATGTAGCTGTATTTTATCTGCATAAATGAGGAGGCGTGCTCAAGATTGAGGTTGAAAACGTATCATGTCGTGAAGAAAAGAAGGTAACCACGGTGATAATATAATACTTGAACATGCTGTATTGTTTTTGTTGCATGATGCATCTACATCGACAGCTATGACGTGTCTGCTGGTCCAGCAGCTCAAAGTTTTCCTTTAACCTGTGAATTATTGCAACAGCTACTTCATGGATTGGCACAACATTTAGCACAGTCATTCATGGTTCCCAGAGGATAAATCCTACTGACTTTGGTGTTCCCCTGATTTTTCCTCTAAAGTCATCATGATCACATTTTTAGTGACATGTATCTAAACAATTATTGGACGGATTTTTCCCTCTCAAGATTAAGCTTTGACAATCCCTTTAGTGTCATCATCAGGTCACAAATGTAATTAGTATAACTGCCTTGCAAAGCTGCTAGCATGGCTGTAGATTAGTGGTGTTAAATGGTTGTATTGTGTAAGTCCACCTTTATCCATCCTAGAATATATATATATATATATATATATATATATATATAACTATATAAGTCGCACTGACTTACACAAGTTCTTACTCCTGTGAAATGTAAACCACAGATTTTTCGACTGTTGCTGGTATGTCGCCAAAAATATCTGTCTCCATTTGTGTGTAATAGATAAACAAGACCCTTGGTCAACCCTAGGTATTGTTTGTCTTTAATGCGTGATTTTTATCGCTCTGTTGCTTTTGTAGCCAAAATAATAATGACAATAGTGGTGGTTCAGACAGAAGCAGGAACAACAGGCAGACAAGGGGAGGGCAGGGCTTTGTAACCTTCACGCTCTTCGCAGACTGAGGGCTCGCTTTGTTTAAATCTCCCAGATCAAAGGGCGCAATGCAAATTCCTGCAGCTTCCACTCTGCCATTTGATGTTTCGAGAGCCAAATTATTGTGGTGATTACAGTAGCTGTACACAACCGGTGGAGCAGGCCAAACCAGGGTCCTTGTTGTGACTCTCAGTTAGTGGTGTGACATCTCAGCACCCAACATCTGAGAAGCATCCCACAATAAGAGGGGCTGTTTGGGCTGATAAAGTCATTTGGCTTGATGGTGTCCTTTCATCTGCACTGACAGTGGGGTATTTGAGGCTTCTGGGTATTCTCTCTGCACATCCTCACACCTCCCCTTATTGTGACAATAGTGCCACTGTGTTGAGCATTTCAAAGAGGCTATGAGCCTACTGCACTGTGAATAACATCAGCTCAGCTGTCCAATTATTGGATGCTTCCATGAGGTGAAATTAACAAGGACACACTAAAATGCAGGTGTGTAGGGACACAAAAACATAATCACATACATTGTCTTACCAGGTTTTGGTTCTGTTTTCTTTTCCCCTAGCAGCTTTACTAAGAACAGATATTAGATATCACACCATTAGCAGTATGCGGATGTTGTTTGAATATTCAAACACACAGCCATCTCTGACGTTGACGACGCTGGCGTTATTTTTTTTTGTTTGTGTGTTATTGAAAGCCACAGTGAGTTGAAAGGATAACTTTGCCTGTGGGAAGGACAGCGCACCACAGGATGAGGTTCAGCTGTATTCCTGATAACACTTTGCATTCTACAGTCACCAGTGACAGCTCTGATGCCTCGTGTTTCATTGTCTCTTTCATGTTTTCCTCCTGACCGCAGTATAAGCTGCAAGGCCGAGGAGAACCGACGGCGAGAAGGACTACCGCGGCGGAGAGAGATTGAGATGTGATGCGTTTCTGCTAAGGTGATGGACAGAGGTACTGGAAGGAGGTTGGTTTTCAAACACTCCAGGCTTTTATATGTAACAGACAGTTGCAGAAGGCCCTGGTGGTAAAAGCACGTCAAGTACAATTAGCATCATGACACGTATCTTTCACTGTGGAGTGATACTGTATGTGCTAGAAAAGAGCGGGCTCAAAATGAGCAGTTTGAAACCATTAACCTCTTATGAGCCAGCTTCTCGTTTTCATGATGTTTCAGACATGACACGCAAAATGGAATTCTCAGATCACTTAAAGGATAAGTCCGGCGACAGTCTACATACCAACAAGTTTTTTCTGTGTATCCAAAAAGCCTGATATATCTCTTTCCTTGGTGCCACACAGCTTCATTGCTGACTAACAACTATTAAAAACATATAAATGAGCCACATTGTTGCACTGGCCGGCATTCATTAACATGAACTGTAGTTTATTGTGAGTCAGTCTGCTTTAATCACAGAGCACCAAATTCTCAGCTGAAAATAGTCCCCAATAAATGCCCTATTTCCTCCTGTTTGCGTAACATTTGCTAAAAAACTATAGAGCCCACCTGTTTTAGGAAATTGCTTTGATTTAATTTAAAAGTCAAAGTACATATTTGTGACCCATTTCATAAGATCTATAAAGTCTTTGGTAGGAATGAATGGGCTTTGGGCTTGAATCCCACAGACAGGCTGAGGAAGTCTGAAAGTATCGAGACACGTACCCGTTGGTTTTCATGGGATCTATTGACAGTAAGAAAATATAGAATGTCAGCCTCACCCATTAAGTGCATATAAATGCTGTGATTGTAAACCCAGGCAGCTGAAGCTCAGGGCAAAGTTCATCATCACAATTTTGTGAGTTCGTAGAGGCCAATACTATAGTGCACATCTCACTCTCTGAGGCCTGCAAAAGCAAGATTAAAAACCTGCAATGTCCCTTTCCTATAGCTTTATCCTTCTCTGTGCAGGGCATTGTGCTGACCTGGAAACAGCTATTCACTGCTGTGAGAAAGAGGCCCCTGAAACACTAAGAGAAACATATAACAGTATTAGATCTAGTTTAATTACACAGGGGCTTGCGGATGGGCCCCTCTTTTCTCTTGGCGGTGAAAATGCTTAGCGTTTGTTGTCGGTTCAAGGCTCTCTGAAGGATGTGCTGGCATGTGTAGGGCTCTGGCAGAGAGGAAACTTGTGGTGGGGGGGGGGTGAACTGTTATTGTTTGAAAAGCGTGTAAGCGGCCTTCACAACACCGCATCCACGGAAATGAAGCAAAGACACAGAGAGTGAGAGAGCGAGAGGGTGAGAGAGAGCAAGAAAGAAAGAAAAAAAACAAAAAACTCTTGCGCAGCTTTGACTGACGACTTAACAGGCGAAACCGAATTTGTCTTTTGCCGGGAGATGTCAGATGCCTTGCCAGAGAGGGAGAGAGAGAGAGAGAGAGAGAGAGAGAGAGAGAGAAAGCACACCACAGAATCCCTCCTGCGTCTTTTTCGCCCTCTCTTTTCTCCTCCGGTTTAAGACGGCTCGGTGAATGCAACAACATCAAAGGCCTAGCACTCAGAATGTACATTGTTGTTCCAGTAACCACATGAAACAGAAAGGGAGAGATGGAGCAAGTTTTTTTTTGTTTTTTTTTCTTTCTTTCCTTGTACATAAATAGGGAGCTATGGAGGGAATTGGTTTAGAAACGGTGGAAGATTAACTCTTTTATCTCTTCATTTCAAACATCCTCCATATCCACATCCTCCACATGCTAACCACGGTCTGGATCTTCATGCCTGGCCAGCACCACTACAAAGCAGAGGTGTCTCCTGTATTAGGACACATACAGTATAACTCCTCCACAAACAGAGATGATGAGAGTAGAAACCGAGTTGAGGTGGAGGCACATATAGCTCCCGTCCTGACTCATTGTCATGAAGAAAGCCCCCCTATAATCGGTGCTAAACTTAGCAAGGAACGGGCTCTTACTCCGCCACAGACATTTCACGTGTATAAAAGAGGAACATAACGAAACAGTCCCAAACTTGTGCTTCAACGTAACCAACAGGCTTTACTCCTGCCTGTGCTTATCTTTACACAGAGACCACCCAGGAGCAACAAGTCAGTTCTCACCTTCAGTCTGACTGTGTGTATGCGCAAGCTTTGTACTTTATAAGCACAAGTGTACGCCTGTGTCTGTATACAGTCCTGTGTGTGTGTGTGTGTGTGCATCTGTGAATGAATGTGTTTTCTGTGTATGTGTGTGCTTCTGCCTCCCACCATCTGTGCCCTGTTTAGAGAGATTTTCTGTAAAAATCACAGTCACGCCGTGGCAGGATTACCACTGTGAAAAGCAGCACCTGGAAGAAACTCAGTGCTCCTGCTCGCTTCCCTTAGATGCTCAAAGAAGTTTCTGGCTTCCCAGCTTGAGGCGCAGGATTTGTTTTTGACCTACATGGGCGTCCTAGGCCTCATGTTCCCTTCCAAAAAGCAAAAAACCAAAGAACACATCTCAAATTCACACTAGGGTACATCCAGCAAGGTTACAGTATCACCGCATTACAGTAGATAAATAAGTGCATGTGTGTGTGTGTGTGTGCATGTGGGACTGCACTCCAGCATGTGTGTTCACGCCATATATATCATATTTCCATGATTTTTTTAATGGCAAGCCAAGACACTAAAGGCTGATTATCCACACTGAGATATAAGCCTATGAATGGAAGAGTTGTCCCAGGTGGAAACTGGAGTCGGAGCATCTCCACTAGTCCAGGATTAGCCACAATTAAAACTGTTATGATGTTCCCACGCATACACACAAGTGATGTCTCCATTTGTATGCAACTTCTTCAGCTGCAAAGTGTAACTAGCAAATCTTGTATCGCTCCTGTAACCTGGAGAAAATGTTAAATGGCTTTGGGTCAGTAGGTCTACTGCCTTGCAAAATCACAGTGAAAGTACAGCTAAATTGAAACGCCACTAGGGGGCCCGCATCTGAGGCGAGGCACCTAATAGACTGATTTAAAATGCTTTTTGTGGCCCTCTGGAGTACCTGATACTTTCATTTCCCCCCCACCCTGCTCTTGGTTGAAATCTCCAAACTCTCAAAATTGCAATTTAACTGTGTTATCTAAGACTATCTGGGAAAAGGAGAAATTAATTTCCAACTCATCCTGCGTCCTAGTGTATATAGGTGATGGGTAGACTGATAGGTCTTGGTGGAGCCAGAAAACAGAAATGTGTGTTGAGTCTGACGGTTTATGGATAAATTAATGTGTGTAAGTGTTCCAGGTAGTGATGCGTATGCTGTGATGTTGCTCATAGATAGAGAATTGGTGCAGAGTAGTGAATATTGCTCGTAACCCCTGGTTGGAACTGTGGACTGCCTTTTTCTGTAGTGACAATCGTTGCCCTGTTTTCAGGACTGTGCACAGAGTTCACGCACCGCGTGATTGCTTTATGAGATGGCATCACCACACTGCAGTATTTCAAAAGCTCATCTTTTGTCTCTCTGGTCTGGACCGCCTTCATTCCTTCTGTTTCTATTCACGACTGTATATATTTTGCTAAGCGTGTGTATTTCTTTCAGCTGTTTCATGAACACACACGCTCTGTTCACGTCCCCCAGCCCCTCGACCCTGCAGCCCCGTGCCACTGTTACCATTTTGCCATCCGCCTCCTCACTCTTGACCAGCTGACCCTCTGCTCGGCGCCTGTTGGTGTCGGGGTCTGATGTTGGTGACATCATCCTTCACAATGAGTCCACTGCCACCTCAAGCTCTTCAGCCCTACTGTCCATTGTCCGGGCGACAGTAAGCAGCCTTGTTCTCGCGGAGGATGGCGCTGGCGCGGCACGCTCCCTCTGTAAATGATGAAAGAGAGCGAAAGAGTTGTGCTGAAAGCACGGGCCTTGTGTGGCCAACCACGCTGGACGCCGGGCTGATCGGAAGGCGCCTTTCTCCCCTGACAGTAACTTCTGTGATCTGTGGAGATAAAAAAGACGAAAGAATGTGTTTGATGTCTGGATTTGAATAAATACCCTGATGTTAATCGTTTTACAGCGTTAATCACATTTGGTGATAACATTCCCCTTGTGTGTTTGTGTCTCTGTGCGCCAACATGCTCACATCTATTCTGTATGTGTAAATATGAGTCAGACATTGTATACATGAGCATGATTGTTAGTATGTGAGGATTTATTGTTCTAACTTTGAGTCTGTGGCTCTGACGTTCAACAAAAAAGTCGTGTGCCTCCTCTGCAGGCTTAAGATTTTTCTCACACTCCCATGTTTGTTTTGTCTTAACGATGTGGGGCCGTTCTGGTTAACACAGAGGCGCATGATTAAATCTTACCATGTAGTGGCTTTACAACATGCAATTAAGACCCTCTACACAGAGTGGAGCCCAGAAACACTTCGATAAATCCACATTTAGGAGATGAAAGGAGAGAAGTCAAGAGTGGCGGGTCTTCGCCATTATTCGCAGGTGATTGAATTTGCTGTGTCAGCCATCTTAACCTGCCGTTTTTGACACAAGAGACACACATGTGGACGAACAGATCAGCGGAGATAGTGTGCGTTTCCTGGAATTCCACAGGGATCCACATCTGGAGTGGATTTTTTACTGCGTTAAGAAAGCCCCAGCTGCTGAGCTGAAAGCTAAAATGAACAGCAACAGCTCAGATGTTGTGGTTTTTACCCAAATACTCCAAGTCAGGTAGCCCGGAGAGCAGCTTCACGGTGGTAAACTTGTAAGCATCTGGCTATGATATTACTAAGCTCCTAAACAACTCTGATAAACTGCAGCGAAATAATATTTTTAGCCTCTACTTTAAAGGAGATGTCTTGTCCATCTTTCACAATCTGTTCTATTAGATGTTGATGCTTTATATATTTGATCTGACGTGTCTGTTTGATCATCTGTGATACCTTTACTTGTTCAGGGTCTTTTGTGATGTAAATTCAACATCCTATGGCCCGTGTACTTTGAAGGATGGAAGAGGCTCAGACAGACCTAGACAGAGAATGTTCTCAGGAATTCACCGTAGGTGTCACAGAGACAAAGCTTACCCCCCTCTCTTTTAAAAAACCCCCCGAAGAATCTTTCTTGCCGCCGCAGCATATGGAGAATTGTCCCAATTTCATTTCCTTTAAACCAAATGCAATGTGTTTCAAGTCGAACCTTTTGTAGCATATACCACATGCGATTTGGGCTCTTGTGTGGCGAAGCAAACTTTGTGAC
Organism: Gadopsis marmoratus; assembly: GCA_036023855.1. Taxonomy (NCBI): domain Eukaryota; kingdom Metazoa; phylum Chordata; class Actinopteri; order Centrarchiformes; family Percichthyidae; genus Gadopsis; species Gadopsis marmoratus. Next base: position 14,006 of record JAVQJF010058543.1, read on the forward strand.
TTTTTGATATCTCGGTGAGTGCTGTCTGACAAGTTTCTGTCACTCACACTTTTTCCTTTTTCTCTCTCCACCAGCAAGCATATTTTCTACCCCATCGATTGATTAGCATACATCAAGCCCCTGTCGTCATGGCAAAACTTCATTTGAATCTTCAGTACTTTCCCCGTGTCTTTCAACCAGCAGCTGTCAGCCACATCAACACTAGACACGCTCTGCGCCAGATGAAGTTAAATTGAAGCACACTCTAACACTATATATAGATAAAATGTCACTTCTTTCAAGAGACAAGGCACCTTCGAAGTCGTCAATACAGAGCTCTTTATCACGGGCAAAATAACTTTGAAACTGGAAAAGAGAGTAAAGATGAAACGATTATTCTCTCTTCCCACTTTGTGCTTGAAAGAGAGAAAAAGCAAAGTGGGTAGAAGCGTTTAAGGGGCTTGCTTTTTGATCTGCCTGTCCGTCAAAGAAAACGAAGAGCACCTCCCGATGCCTCTGATCGTTAGGTGTCCTCAAAGTGTCTCAAAGTCTCTTTGTTATCGCTGAGTGTGTCGATTAAAGGGAGGAATATCATTTATTCATTTTGCCATTGTGCGAAAGAAAGAAAGGATTCAAGAGCTTAGCGTTCATTTTCGTCAAACTCTTGAGGTGCGGTGATGAAGTCAGCTTTCTTTTGAGAGACGAGTAGAGTTGAGGCAAAAAGATGTGGAGCGAAAGTTTTTGCGCAGCAAATTTTGAAAGGCCCCACTGATCTTTGAGATAAAATAAATGGTGATCAAACTTTATTAAACTTTTCTTTTTTCAGGACGACAGTTATGAGAAGAATTCTGTCTAACAAGGTGTTACTGATGGTTGTAGCTAATACATAAGCATATGCACACCACCGCACACACATACACACCATCTCTCTCTTTCTATTACAGCTATATGTCTTTTTCACACACACACATACACACACAGGCACATTCAGACTGAGACCGAAAGTTTAAGTATGTGTTTATTGGGATATGACAAATTGATTAGGGATGTTTGCACACAAAGCAAGTCAGAATCATTACACTCACTCACTGTATGTGCCTGGTTGCTCTTTTCACCGGAGGACAATGCCATATTCATCTTGGCTTCATTTTCCAAATGCAGAACGTGATTCTTCAACATGCCTCTCAGTCTGGAAGTCCCTTCCATTCCTACTGTTTCAGGGATTTTTTTTTGTCTTTTTCTTCAAATACTCAGTCCTGTTGCGAGGTGTCTCTTAGAAGTTGAAAAGTTCTTTTCAAGCCCGAAGTTTTTGCCGTCTTCACTTTTCAACTGGCAAGATGTATATCGGTGGGACAAAGCATAGAAAGGAAAGGCTTTTGACAAGACTTCTGAAGGCCCAGGAGCTCGTCCTGTCTCTCCCTTTTGCAGTTTCCCATAACTGGCTTTCTCGCGTGGCTGCTAAAAAGACATCGTATCAAATGCAAACTGAGAAGTCACAGTCTTTCAAGATACATCAGTGGGGCCCTTGTGGAGTTGCTGCTCTGCTTAGGTTTTTCACAACTTTTGAAAAATGAGAAATTGGTGCATTCTCTCTTGTGTTATCAGAGCTGCTGACAGTAAGTTCATGTTCTGTATGTGCAGAAAGACGATGCCATGAATACATGACCCAGAGCAAAGTCGAGTTTTAAAGTGCTACTTGTCAGACTTTATCTTACGCAGTATGTGATTTATATGTCATCTCTTTTATGAGAAACAAGATATTGCTGTCATGGACTCACAGAAGTGGTGCTTGCCTTTATATATTAAGCAGATCTCTCTCATTCATAAAAATCTGAAATGTGCGAAGTGCTGTCATATTAGAGGAATGGACGAAGACACTTACGGTATAAAACAACTTAAAGGACCAAATAGTTTATTTTCGTTTCATACAGGCGTGAGATGCTCTTTGTAGCTTGTGCTGTCTGGACAATCTGTGTTGGATATTTGAAGTGTAAACAGTCAGTGTTTTGTGTTCACCAAGGCTGGGGGGCCCGCGGTTTAACACTTTCAAGAATCACTTTGTGGGGCGGCATCGTGGGGCAGCCTCAAGAAAACCTGAAATAGCTGAAACTAGACCTCTGTGCAAATAATCACCCTGGGCCTCTGTAAACCATCATGTTTATGCATTGTAAACTGTGAAAAGGAATGCTTTAACATTGTGTGGCATATGTATTTCATGGCTTTGAACATTGGATGGTATCCGAATTTCACCCACACAACCACAGGCTTTTGCTCTCGCCTTTTGACTGAAATATCATTCAGATTCCAAAGGGACTAAAAAAAGGCTGCCTAAAGAATGTGTCTGAAACCATTCCCAAGTGGCTTCCATGCATTTAGCTATCACTGCTGCAGGGTCAAAAAACTTCCACCAAATTCTCACAAGTTCTGCTTGGTGACCATGCATTTTTGAAGTTACACAACAGGCTTGAAAAGGTTTGTCTGAGCTTCAAAATATTGTCGTAAATCCATAGAATACATATTACAATCTTTCAATCCTCCACTAAAACTGGACATACAAGGTAACAACAGAGCTGCTTATATAAACACACGGTGGAACGTATTTAGATGTTGCATCAACCTCTCTTCCGCCTTTGAAGGAGTTTATATGAAAGGTTTTTGGCAGGAGTGCAGTCGCCCCACCGGTTATCTCTTTCCTACACTGTAATTCACCTCATTTGTAACACACCTCCTCCTTTGATCTGTGTTTTTTTAACCTTGTCTCACAACCTGTTTACCCACTGAGTCCTCGAAAAGACTGGGAACAGACTGGATGACGTCATGACTCAGAGACAAAGATGCACCCACTCCATGTATCCTCGACTGGTTATATTACCTTCAGAATGTCACAGGCTCAAACAAACAGATACAGATGTCTCAAGGATGTGTTTGTTTTACCTTTGTAACGTCTCTCACCGACAATACTTTAGTCATTAGGTCAGCCAGGGTCAAGTTCAGCTCAGTTATGTCCTACTGTTGAAATAGACAAACATTTCAATTCAATTCTATTCTATTTATATAGCGTTATATCATAACAGAGTTATCTCATAGCACTTGTTAATATAGAGCAAGTCTAGAGCACTTTATATGTATAGACCCAACAATTCCACCATGAGCAAGCGCTACAGAGCCAAGGAAAAACGGCCTTTTAACAGGCAGAAACCTCGAGCAGAACCAGGCTCTGGGTGGATGGTCATCTGCCTCGACCGGTTGGGTAGAGAGAGAAAAAAAAGAAGAAATATAGGGGGGGTGGAGTGAGAGCAGGATGAAGGAGAACACACACAGTAAAATTCCACATACAGATGTAAAGCAATGGTAGTTACAATGTTACTGATATTATAGTATTAGCAGCACAACAACAGCTACACTAATAATTACAGTAACAGTAGCAGCAGCAGGCGGCCCACATCCACTCGACCAGACTTGTGTGTATCCAGACTCCGCAGATCCAGATCCCGAAGACCCAGCAGACAAGACCCCGCAGATCCAGACTCCACATTTCTCCACAAACACTCAAAGGCAGCAGCGAGAGAGAGAGAGAGCGAGAAGGAAAGAGAGAGAGAGATATTTGAGTTAGTAACAAGCATTAATGGGTATAATGGGTATATAAACATATGGGTATATAAATGTGTACTAAAGAGTGTGTATAGATGGAGAGGGAGAAGAGGAGAGAGGATCTCAGCGCATCATGGAATGTCTCCCAGCAGTCTAGGCCTATAGCAGCATAACTAAGAGGGTGGCTCAGGGCTCACCTGAGTCAGCCCTGCTATAAGCTTTATCAAAGAGGAAAGTCTTAAGCCTGCTCTTAAATGTGAGGAGGGGGTCTGTCTCCCGTACACAGACTGGAAGCTGGTTCCACGGGAGAGGAGCTTGATAGCTGAAGGCTCTGGCTCCCATTCTACTTTTAGAGACTCTAGGAACCACAAGGAGCCCTGCATTCTGGGAGCGCAGTTCTAGTGGGGTAATATGGTACTATGAGCTCTTTAAGATATGATGCTGCCTGACCATTAAGGCTTTATAGGTGAGGAGAAGGATTTTACAGGGAGCCAGTGTAGAGAAGCTAATATTGGAGAAATATGATCTCTTTTCCAGGTTCTTGTCAGTAAATGTGCCGCAGCATTTTGGATCAGCTGGAGAGGACTTATTGGAGCTGCCTGATAATAGGGAGCTGCAATGCTCCAGCCTTGAGGTAACAAATGCATGGACTAGTTTTTCTGCATCTTTTTGAGACAAGATGTGTAGAATTTTAGCAATGTTACGTAGATGAAAAAAGGCAGTCCTTGAAGTTTGTTTTGAATGTGAGTTAAACAGCATATCCTGATCAAAGATAACTCCAAGATTCCTTATGGTGGCACTGGAGGCCAGGGCAATGTCATCTAGAGAGACTATAATGCGTTTCGGAGGTGTTCAAGGCCAAGTACAATAACTTTAGTTTTATCTGAGTTTAACATTAGAAAATTGCAGGTCATACATATTTTTATGTCCTTGAGGCATGCTTGAAGTTTAATTAATTGATTGGTTTCATCAGGCCTAATGGAATAATATAATTGCGTATCATCTGCATAACAATGGAAATGTATGGAGTTCCTCCTTGTAATATTGCCTAGAGGAAGCATATATAAAGTGAATAGAATTGGTCCAAGCACAGAACCTTGTGGAACTCCGTGACTAACTCTGGCGTGCATGGATGATTCATCATTAACATGTACAAACTGATATCGATCTGATAAATAGGACTTAAACCAGCTTAGTGTGGAGCCTTTAATGCCAATTAAATGTTCCAGTCTCTGTAATAGAATGTGATGGTCAATGGTATCGAATGCAGCACTAAGTCCTTTATCTGATGCAATTATGTGATTTGTAACTTTCACCAGTTCTGTCTCTGTGCTATTATGCACTGAAAAATCTTAAACAACGTATTGTTATGTAGGAAGTCACACAACTGAGAGAAAAGGGAGGGTTAGATATTGGTCTATAATTTGATAAAACCCCTGGATCCAGAGTGGGCTTTTTAAGAAGAGGTTTAATTAAAGCTACTTTAAAGGACATGTTGGCACATCTAGTAAAGAAATGCTAACTAATGGTAAAACTTCTTTTAGCAGCCTAGTTAGGACGGGATCCAAGAGATATGTTGAAGGCTTAGATGAAGTAATCATTGAAGTTAGTTCATGAGAAAAAAACTGTCTAAATGTATATCAGGTTTTACAGTTGTTTCTAGGATTCCTGTGTTTGAAGATAAGTCAGTACCAGCTGAGGGCAGGAGGTGCGGACATTTGTCTCTAATAGTTAGAATTTTATCATTAAAGAAGCTCATGAACTCGTTACTACTGAGCTCTACAGGAATACATGGCTCAATAGAGCTTTGACTCTCTGTCAGCCTGGCTACAGTGCTGAACAGAGACCTGGTCATTTTAAGACTATCTTGCCAGACTGAACGTGATTCTTCCAGATTGGTGGAACGCCATTTCCTTTCAGGTTTAAGTGATGTTTGCTTTAATTTGTGGGTTATACCACGGAGCTAACCTCCTTTGTTTTATTAACTTCTTTCTTAAAGGGGCAATAGTCAAGTGTCATTCGCAGGGAGCCTGCAGCCCTATCAACAAGATGATCAATTTTGGAGGGACTAAAGTTATCATAGGAGTCCTCTGTTATATTGAAATATGGCACTGAAGTAAATGCTGATGGAATCACTTTCTTGAATTTAGCTACAGCATTTTCAGATAGACATCTAGTGTAGGAATGTTAACCTAATGGTTTGTAGTCCAGAAATAGGAATTCAGAAGTTATTAAATAATGGTCGGATAAGAAATCATTCTGTGGAAAGACTATTAGATGTTCAGTTTCAATGTCATAGACAAGAACAAGGTGGAGGGTGTGGGTAAAACAGTGAGTGGGTTCATGTACACTCTGATAGAAGCCAATCAAATCTAATAATGCGACAAACACAGAACTAAGGCTGTCATTATCAACGTCCACATGAATATTAAAATCACCTACAATAATTACTTTATCTGTTTTAAGCACTAAACCTGATAAGAACTCTGAGAATTCAGATAAAAATTCAGAATATGGTCAAGGAGCATGGTACTCTATAACAAATTGAACTGGCTGTAGTGTTTTCCAGGTTGGGTGTGAAAGACTAAGAACAAGGCTTCCAACGAGTTATAATTTAGTTTAGGTTTAGGGTTTAGTAATAGGCTTGAGTCAAAGATGGCTGCAACGCCACCTCCTCGGCCTGTTAATCGAGGAATGTGAGTATTGATGTGACTGGGGGGGGGGGGATTCATTTAGGCTAACATATCCATCATGACACAGCCAGGTTTCAGTAAGACAGAATAAATCAATATGATAGTCTGATATTAGATCATTAACTAGTACAGCTTTAGATGACAGAGATCTGTCATGAGCTATGACATAACTTTGTTATGATATGGCACTGTATAAATAAATCTGAATGGAAGTATCCCGACTTATTACACAAATTCCCTTTTTATATGAAACTTTATATCAATAGAACCGTTTGTGCCATATCAGTACAGGGAGGTGTTTCTGTTGTTTTGCCTACCCTCACTGATAAATGGGACAAAAAATTACAAACACCTGTCAGTATAATGCAATACAGTTTAACAGAACTGCAAACTATGTCCTCCAAAATAAAAACAGCTAGAGCACCGACCAATAGATCAGCAGGGGCCAAAATATCGACTGCTGTTAAATTATTTCAAATATACTAGTATTGCAACTGCAACTGAAGGTGTGCAAACTTTGCACACATTCTGGTTATTAATAATTTATGAGAGTTTGGCAGAGCTTCAAAAGCAAAATTATGCACAATATTGCATTTTTTTTAAATATTTATGGATCACCAAGTCAAGCCTCCTAAATCTTTTGCCTTTAAGTCTCAAGTCAAGCCAAGTTTGGTGTTTTGATTCTCCACATGAAACCCAAAGGCTGCAGAGTGAACTGAATGTCAAGCAGTGCATTTCAGTGTCTGAAAAGAAAGAAAAGTAATTTTCGTGGGAAGCAAAGAAACAGCTTTCATGTTACAGCAAATATTGTGTTAACGTGCTCTGTAATGCGAAAAACAATGACCACCAATGAATTTCATCCATCTTTATAATTTTCTTTTAAAAATACATATCGTAATCATTGCTCATACATCCTTGTGAACATTAGCACGATGAATCATGTAAATTTGACTTAATGGGAAGTCAGGAATCTGCAAGCTAGATGGGTTCTTGGAAATTATGTCAATGGCTAGAAAGTCATATTAGTGTGCTTGCTTGGGGCAGAGAGTAGTTAACTGTAAATAAGGCCTCACCCTCTGAATGTAATATGAGTTCTTTCTCTTTATTCTTATGGAATGGGTTTACACAGAAAAACTGCAGAAAAACCATGTAAGGGCAACATTTAAATTTACTAAATATCTTATTGATTTTATGTAATCCAGTAATCTGTTCAATTCAGTTCCAATCTTGGACATGTATTTTTGTCATTCTATAGCATGTATCTATGGTTTGGTCCCAGTGTCATGAATAATGTTCTACACATGTGTACATGTGTCACAATGAGACTTGCCAATTCCAGTTTTACAAACTAAATTAGATTGGATTTGGCAGGCCTAAGATGCCCACCCTCTGGGCTCCAAATGACTTGAGTCCCTAGCAGATAAATGGATAAGGGTCACCTTCCATTCTGGCCTCTCACAATTTTAGACAATAATGCCATGAAACGTGAAAGTGTAATTTCATACAGCCGTGGCTCTTCGGCTGTTCTCCACTCTGGGAGCTCATTACAACAGAACAAAGCTGAATCAAATGAGCTTCAAACTGGCTGCTCGCTTGACACAAAGCCGGAGTGTCTACATTTCAATTTTCTGTACGCTCTGCGTGGTTAACTAACCTATCTCTATTAAAAATAATCTATATCGATTGCCATGTGGCAAACATTACATTAGTTAGGTGTAATGTTGCACAGTATGTCTTCTATAAGGAGAAAAGACAAGAAACGCCATCCGTCTGTCTTCATAGCGGTGGCTTTCTCTGTCTTCCTTTCCCTTCTCTGTCGTTTCAATTGAACCTGTCACTTGCAGTTGCTGCCTCGCTCCATTTCCTTCCCATTACCTCCCATTTCTTTGTCTTGCTGTGGCTCCACTGAGGAGCCCATCTGTGTCTGCCATTTTCATGTTGCTTATGTGGAATATTTCTGATATTTTTTCACAACACATATATAATTACATATGTTGTACAATTTTGCGTTGTTTTGCTCCGGTAAACTTTGCTTTTCTGGCATTCTCTAGTAATGTTGTAACAAGCAAGCATCGGTGGCTTTGGTAGCAGTACTCGTGTTTTTACTTTGATGATTCATTTTCCTTGCCTTCCCAAAAGAAGTCATGAGCCCTTTTTAAAAACAGAACCTGCAATACTACCATAAAGAAACCTCGTCATTATGCTGGCTTTGCTTATTTACACTGAAACAAACAATGGCGGCATAATGCTGCCCCAGTGTGTGATTTAGAACGCACAACATTGTTCCGGAAGCACAAGAGGCAGTGTCAAGTGTGTATAACAGTCAGATGACCTTGACTTGTCTCCCCAATTCACAGCCATTTCCAGTTGCTGTAGTTAGCTGGTAAGTTCTTCTTCTCACCCCAGAATATGCGTTTCAACCAACTGTGCCACTCCCTACAAACACTAAAGCCATATAATGTTGGGTAAAGACATTTTTTTAATCAAAGTAATATAAAATAGCAGAAAATTATATTTCTCAATCATCAATCTTTTTTAGAGATTGATGATTTTTAATATTTAATTGTTTTGTTCATGTCTTGTAGTTTCCTGGTGCTTTCATCATCAATTGGTTAGTTAGAATGCGTAACTGTTACACTGCAACTCTGCACAACCCTGCTAAAACGCTGGATATCTGTGTGATTTTAACATATAAACTAGCAAAATGTGAATGTTTCACTATAAATGCAAATCTAACAGGATCGTGACGCCTGCCAGAAATCTACTTAATCTTTAAACTTTAGTGTTTGTTGTAATTACATCTTTTTTTCTCTTTATAACAAAATTACATTAACATGGCTACTTTTTACATGCCGTAAGAAAAAAAGTATATTACATAGAGTAGATCATCGTAAATATTATATTACAGAAAAATTACTGTTACAAGGCTATCTGTAGCTGAGAAAGCATTTTGGTATGAAAACCAGTATTTTTCTAGCTTGAACATCAGATAAAAATTCAGTGAGTTCTGATGATTTTTATTGAGGATAGACCTCCTGCCTCCATAGATTACATGTATTACAAGGCTTCCCTGCACCAATATGGCAGCTGCGTTGTCTCATAACTCCAATGAACAGCAGTGGCCAATAAGGTACTTCATCATACGTGATAGGATACCTATCACGTATGATGAAATAATTTTCAATAATCATTTGCACACGTTTGGCACCAAACCCAAAGGGGGAGGGCCTTAACCCTCTAGGGTCTCAGTCGCTTGCGACTGCAAAAGCACTAACGTCATGCCTTTTAACAATATCTCTGTAACGGTTGTATGTGGCATCTTCCTTTAGAAACTGTTCCGCAGCACACCGTTCAGCCATGACAACGAGCCATCACTTGTTCTTATCATGTAATGTCACTGCAGCATACATATTCGAATAGCCCATGTTGTGCTGAAAAAATAATTATATAAATTGCTTGCACCTTGCTTTACCGAATTCTTACACATATTTATAAGAGTGTCGAGGCCCCAGTAATAGGAGAAAAATTGCTCAGATCCCAGAGGGTGATTGGGCCAGCCATGTGTCAAATATGAAGAAAAAAACACAATGGTATGCATTCTGTTTTTATGGGCCGGTCAGACAAAAAAAACAAAACAAATAGACAGTTGTGTCGGCCCACTGGGAAAGTCGCCCAGTCTGCCAGATGGCCAGTCCACCCCTGGTCGAACACATAACACGTCATTAGACGTTGATTCGGTTCTGTTACTACCTCTACGGCTGGCTTAATGGCAGAACAACAATGCTCCCCCCATTCTGTATTTGTGACAACACATCTGTTGTAAGGCTAACAAGTGCCCTCAACCCATTTAAACAACTCATGTATGGCTGTTATGGCAGTCATTTGATATTGCTTTCAGTGACTAGTGCAACTCTTGACTCTTGGTCAGATGATTACTACAATAAGCACAGCTCTACCCCATATTTAGCTAGAGATGCAGACTGAACACAGTAAGATTCAGACAGATAACAAGAGTGAGAGTAACATTAAGAAATGTTACAAAGCAGAGGAAAACACACTTAGACTGGCAGAGAAACCAACATGTATTACAAAACATGACCCCAGTATTTTATTTTCTTTGGAAGTCCTCGTCCTGTTCACCTCTTTAATCATGGAAAAATAACCTTCATTCAAGGAAAGCATAAGCTTGATTTCCACTCTATAAACGCCAAGTAATGATCTGAATATTGGGCATGCAGAACACTGGAAGTTTATCATAAACCTCAGAGATGAGCATTGCCCGAAACAAAAAAAAAAATAATGAAAAAACGTTCACTCATACCAACCCCCCCCCCAAAAAAATATATATAAGTTTTAACCTAAACTCCTAAACCAGAAAACAGGATACTTGTTCAATAACAGAAACTGGATTCTCACTCTTATTGAACTGCTACTATTAGTGCTTCATATTTACAGAGAAATATTTATAAAGTCTATACAAAGTTTCCTGTTAAGAGTCTAGTGTCATCTAGTGCCATCACCGTCAATGGTGACGATGATGGCAGTAATAATGTTAATACCATGTCACAATGGAATTTCTTTTCCTTTTTTTTATCTCTCTCTCCCTCTACTTCTTTTCCTCTCATGATGGCATCTTTACATTTAGGCCATACATAGATATCCAGTTAATAACACTGAACTCTTCATTTTATTACCTAGTTTGCCTACTCATGTATCCATCTATGGTTATGTTTTATATATCCCTTCATCTCAAACATTTCAGAAAGATGGGACCACCTCTGTCTGGACCCTGGTGACTGGAGGGGCTTGGGGGATGGGGCTAGATTGGGACAGCTTGGAGTCAGGACCTGGTCCCTGCTAAGCTCCTCTCCAAATGGAAAGCTGCTCCTCAGGCCCAGTTGAACAGACCCCTCCTGTAGGGGCGGGGGGGCTATTCTAAAAGGAGATCTGACCTGCAAGAGGCCAGCCAGCTCCAACAGGTCTGGTGGCAAACCAAAGCATGGGAGAGCAAAGAAAGCGAGAAAGACGAAAGGAACTCCAACTAAATAAAAATAGTACCTTCTTTAGTCTTGGTTTGTTTCGGTTGACTTTTTTCAATTTGTCTCGTGCTGTATCATGTGTTTTCCTGTTGGTTACTTGTAGTGCACGATAAACAAATGAAAGAAAACAGGAGGAACACTGCTACTCTACTTGCAGAAACTCTCGATGAAACACACACAGAACTAAACGCTGGCTTCAGTTGTTGGATGTGGCAGAGGAGGAGGAGGAGGAGGAGGAGAGCAGATTGCTGTCGGCTGGGGTTTAAAATGGAATAATGTCATCTGATTTTCCAATCCAGAGACCAGCAATCCCTTTAAATGGGGTGGTGGGCGGGCAAGAGCCTGGTTCTGGTTCTGCTCGAGGTTTCTGCCTGTTAAAGGGAGATTTTCCTTGCCACTGTCTCCTAGTGCTGCTCATGGTGGAATTGTTAGGTCTCTGTACATAAAGAGTCGGTCTGGACCTGCTCTATGTGAACAAGTGCTGTGAGATAACTTTGCTATATGGTACTATATAAATAAAACTGAACTGAAATGGCCCAATAATGGGGCACCACCTGTTGCTCATCACACATCACACATGCACACACATTAATTCTAAGGGGAGGAGAGAGAGATCTGTCAAATCAACATCAAAACAAATATGACCCAGGGTCCTAACAATCCTTGATTAGTTCTGCATCGGCATATGCGTGACCATCATTCTGTGTGTAATTTTCATTTGGTGAGTTGTCAGATGGGATGCTATTTTGAGTGGCCCACCACCTGCAATTCTGGAGGCGCTGACAATGTTTATTTGTACACACTAATGTAATCATAGTCTTCAGTACTGGAAAGATGTAATGCTCACAATCTCAACTGATTAGTTCATGACGACTTTTACTCGCTAAAATATGCAGACAAGCACATTAACACACCATGTTCCATGTGTTTTTTACTATTGCTGCAACAGGCTAAATATGGACTTAATGTGTAAATGTCATGGGATTGCAAAGTACTGTAGGCAGGAAAAGGACCCAAGAGCAGACAGCACAGGCTGACAGGAGAAGGTCAGTGATTTATTTGTAGTTATAGAGCTTACATGCGGATAATGCAGGTGGACAGGCAGGCAGGAAGACAGGAAACAGGTAAGTCCGGCGACAAAAGCACAAGGAACACGAAAACTAAACACAACAGTACTACGAACAGTGCTGTTAACAGGAGAACTCGACAAAGGAAAGGAACTGGATATAGAAAAGGGACTAACGAGGGAAGGTGAGCACAAGAACATGGGTGAATCTAACCAAAACTGGCAGGAAAAGCAGATAAAGACCACAAGTAAAACTACAACATACACACAACAGTATAGATTACCAAAATAAAACAGGAAATTAACCAACAGCATAAAACTTCACAGTAAATACTGCAATATACAGCTCTGGGAAAAATTAAGAGACCACTCAAAATTTTCCAAAGTTCATTCTATTCGAACACATACCTGTGAATATTAAAACCGGAGAACTGATCATTTTGCAGTGGTCTCTTAAATTTTCCAGAACTGTATAGAAGAAATATTACAGTAATAAATTAATTTCATGCCAGCAGAGTGACTGTCAGAACAAGTTGTAGAGCGCAGAGTGAAAACAGCACACAGTGAAAAACAGTTTACAACTTGACCAGTGGATTAGATTTAGAATTTGGCTTCATGAGGTGCCAGGTTCTTACAGAGACTGAAATGTGCCTTTTCCTGAGACAAAGAGACAGTGTCCTATCAACAAGGCTCTCATATCACAGTGACATTCTCCTGTGTCCACTCATGGTTGAAAATGTTTGGGCATTCAGTCAAAAATGGAAATGAAATCTCAATTGAATTTAACAGTTTTGTTCAAAAAATGGGTCAGTTTTACAGCCACATAACTAAAGATGACATTTCCAAGAAGCCTAGTTTGCCCTGAAAAAATGTATGATATGTCTGGGTGACAAAGTGAGCCTAGAAATAATGGAAAGTGTGAGAAAATAGCTCAGCGTTTAATTTGGTTAATACCATATAAAAGGTTCTTCTAACCTTGGTATATCAAGATCGCATGTGAGGTGTCCAGGTGATTAAATGGACTAATCTTACATAGAAACATTTAAAAAAGAGCTGAACAAATCCCACCATCTTGTCAGATGTTCTCAGTGAAATGCTTTTACACTCTGTCATCAAATCCACTGAAACCTCATTGGATGGGGAGTCTTCATTCCAAGTCAGAGCACGGGCCAGAAAGTGAGTTTTAAAGCCACAAATCCACAAATATTTGAGTTTAATCCAATAAAACGTAGGCATTCTAGCTCAAGGTAGCTTTGTGTCCATGAAATCCTGTAAATGAAAAGAAATGTGAACTCAGTCCAATGATTTCCTGTGGAGGAAGACTATTAGTCCTTTATTTTCTCTATTAGAAAAGAAGATGTATAGATCCTTTATCCTTCTTTTGTGGCAGCTGTCATGAAATACTACCAGCAGGATATTCAGAGAGTTGCCAAAGTGATCAAATTTAAATTCCATATCCAGTAGCTCGAGTCTCAAAATCAAATTTGTTAAAAGTGAGTTAATGTTTCTCTAAAGGTATTTTGTATCACAGATTAGCTAGGTATTCCACCTAGGTCTCTGGGGATTTTGCCACATATGCAAATGATCCATTTTAGCCTGGAAGGGATACGCTTTATGGTAATAATAGAATATTCACACATGCACACACACACACTCACTGATTTGCATTACAGAAAAGTAATGGGGATTTCAAACAGATGAGTAGATGAAATTATTCAAGTTTATTTTTGGCCTGAAACCCAAGAAAATATAGAACAGCCATGAAGCTTCCCTTTTCACTCTTTCTCCATCTTTACTGTTGCTCTTTACTGCTCAATAACAAACAAACCAGTTGTCTTTTAATATTGACGAAAGGTGCAAGCCTTCTGATCTCATCAGCGTCAGTGAGACAAGCTGGGGATGAGCAACACTGTCACTCTATCAAATAACAGCTCAACCACACCCACATCCAAGGAGATACACTCTACTCACACCTATCAGAGGTTGTGTATGTGTGTGTGTGTGTGTGTGTGTGTGTGTTTTCAGCCCAACATTCCTAAGAATTACATACATATTAACCAATGAATTCACTATTTCTGTCAAATACCATCGTTTAGTGCCAATCCAGAGAGTGTGGTGCCCTTCATGTAATGAGGTGATGGTGGCCAGAGTTCATTCCCTGTCACTGACATATTTCTTTTTTGTTACCTCAACATCAACCTTGGAATTTGAATGCCTGTTTAAGGGTATTAAAGGAATTAAATTTGACACTTTGCAAATGGTGCACCATTTGTGCTGTCACTTGTTCCAAAGCAACCGATAATACAATATTCATTCACTAATAACCCCGTGTCATGATCAAATCACCTGCAGCGTTCCACAGAGGCTTTTCAAGACAGTGGCTATACATTCTCTTTAAAGATTTTTACCAATTAATTTTCTATTCTCCAGTTGTATAATGGAGACGTAAATGAGAAACTAAAGTGGCCACATATGTACCCCTCCTGAACCGTCGGTTGAAGGTGCTGATGGTGGCCAACAGGAAACATCTGTCCGTTGGCCCAACCATGGCAAACATGGCTGTTTGTGCAAGTTAGAGCTAGATCAGTGGACCTGCAACTGAGAGGATCTAAGCAGAAGAAGCCTTTAAAAGTGTTTAGGAAACGCTGTGTTACTCAGCAGGACAGGACTGCTTTGACATCAGCAAAAATTGCAGAAATGGCATGAAATAATTGGGACAGTCTTTAAGATGTTTTCTAATGATGTTCATTTCCTAATTTGCAGTGTTAAGCTGTACAGGAACACACTTTAAAATAGCATTAGACTAATAGAGAATCCTGTGCTCCCTTTATTTATTTATTTTACCGATCGCTCTCACCACCGCCAGGCTTGGCTTCTAGGTAGGTATCCGACTCCAGCTATGCTCTGGCGCCTTTGTCTTGCTCTGCCTCTTTTATGTATTCTGTTCTCTAATTTTCAGTATCCTCTTTCTCAGTGATGAACCTTTTCTGTAATACTGTAATGTTGGCCCATTTTGTTCATTGTGTGTGCCGTACTCCAGTTACCACCACCGCCGGATGATGGTAATGCTGTGCAGCATATGTGGCTCTCTTCCTAACACGGTTTACAGGGTTCCGTAATCTTCTCACAATATCCCATTTATGAATCAGGTGCTCATTTCAGTGATATGGAGACAACTGCAGGAATCAGATGTTGTTTTTGGTCGAATCTGATAGCGGACAGTAATAGCGAGCCCTCAGTCCTCTCCAACAGGTGTCAACTTGTTCTGTCAGTTTGAGAAATCCTGCCTATGTTTTTCAGGCACTTTAATGCCATTATTGTGACATTACCCATATATATCCTGACTGGCATCTTCAGATACAGTAAAATTGAAGTGCTGCCCATGTGTTAACGAAGTTACATTTGTTTTGTCTTTTTTATTCACAACATGATATATGTTTAATTTATTATTTCACAATGGATAAGTGTACAGCCTAAGCCATCTCCTCATCTTTCTTTTCACTCCCTTTCCCCCCCCCTCCTCTCTGAAGCATTTTATCCCTCTTCTTCTTCCCTCGGTTGCAGTCTGTTCGTGTTCGTTCCAGCTGCCCCTCCTCATCATAGATTTTCATACATAAAAGCTGTGTTAGCAGGATGTATGGAAACATGCATGCCACAAATGCATCTCTTGACACATTGAGACACGCTGACACAGAAAGGCACACATGCACACATTGTACAATTGGTCCTTTGTGTTGTGGCCAGTTGAAAGCTGCTACCTGAACAGGAAGGAGGAGGTGGGCTGATAACAGGCGCAAAAGAGGGAACAAAATGGTAATCTGGGCTGAGGAATGAAACTGATGGAGAAATTTTATATTTAAAAAAAAAAACAACAACTTGAAAATCTATCCAATATCATCTGAAGTGTCTGGGAGAGGAAAAGACAAAGATGAGAGAACAGCGAGAAAGCAGAGATGGAAGATCGGGGACAAAGAA
Source organism: Gadopsis marmoratus (assembly GCA_036023855.1). Lineage (NCBI taxonomy): Eukaryota > Metazoa > Chordata > Actinopteri > Centrarchiformes > Percichthyidae > Gadopsis > Gadopsis marmoratus. Next base: position 30,349 of record JAVQJF010058543.1, read on the forward strand.
GAGAATGACGGATTGAGAAGAGGCTGGTGACTGGGGAATCAATGGGCCCATTGTTAACAAGAGTTGACCTTCCCTCCCTCCCCGCCTACACTAGACCTTCACCCCTCCCTCAGTCCCTCACTCCAACTGCTCAGGGTATCTGTGCATGTGTTAGGTACTGTATCCACCAGCCACCTCGGATTTCAGCTAATAGCGCTAAACAGATGCTTGTGGGAAGAACTGCCCTCAGGCATACTGAGTTCACTTTTCCAAAGTTCTCAATAAAAAGCTCTAAATCACTAAAACACATTTGGACCACAATGGTCATCTTTATTACGCCAGTGTTATTATAGATGGTCTTGAGCGTTATCTGTATTTAGAAAAGCTGTTCTTAATATCCTCAATATTTGCCATCAAATGCTTTTTGTTTTTTTCTACTTACATAACTGGAGCATCTTATATATATATATATATATATATATATATATAAGATATATATACATTATAAATGCAATTTGTAATTATATGATATCAGTAAAAAATGACAGCTCAATAATTCCTTTTCTGTGGTTTTCGGTCAGTTAAACAAGACCATATTGGTTTTTTTAATTTTTGCTTTGTTCACAGTCATAGGCAGTGCTGGTTCTAGCCTGCTATATTTGTGGTGGGCAGGTAGAAATAATGGGTGGGCAACTAGGCCGAAAGTTGCCTGTCCAAATTCCTGACCAGAAAACAGATTGGGAGCTAGTGAAGCAGGCATTTCTAAGTTTGCTAACTACCCTATGATTTCAGTCAGGAGGGCAGGTTTATTTACATTTGAAAATTTTGAGGTCTCATCAAACCCAATGTTTAC